>WEKX01026544.1:63741-135659 GCA_013390025.1 Pitta sordida | reverse complement strand
GGACCAGACCCAACAGCCCGCGAATAACGGGGGTTCACTGTATTTTGAAATCCCTTTCCCTTCTGATCTCTTGAATATGCAGGAGCAAAGGGAAGTGGTACCGTGGTTCTTCCTATTATACTCATTCCCTTCTGCCCCAAGAATATCAAGCAAATGGGAGATGGGGAGGGGAAGAAGCTCTTGGATGCTCTCATGACACTGTTTCTACTTTTTACCTCATTATTGTGCATTCCAATTTTCATTTGCACAGCACCCTGCAGTTTTCTGCTACTTGAACACATACTGCTCTGTCCTTCAGCCCTTTTCACAAAGATCTCCTATTTGCTGTCTTATATCCCTTTCCTGCATTTTTCCTGTCATCTGTCTCCCCTTTGCCAGCTATAAAAATTACAAGATTTTTCAAGACTCCTTCCTCCCATCTCAGTGTGCATATGCACTCATGACACTGTCTACATGCTTTTAACTGCACTATTCCTCTGTCCTTACCTTCAATGCCCCAATCCTGATGGGCACATGTGCACCAGCTCTTTCCTCTTGGTTGATGATTTTCACCAGACACTGCAATTCCTCAAAGCTTCCAATATTCCCTCAGCCGAGTGTTCCTCCTCCTAGAGCTTCCCAATCTACCAGGTGTCTGGTAGAGTCTACAAGTCTCTGAGAGTCCCTGTCCTTCGTACTTCCTGCAGATGAGTCCTTTGGTTTTATTTATCTTTCCATCAATGTAGGGAGCCAGCTCAGGCAGAGAAGATGCAGTTGCACAGGAGCTGCAATTCAGTTTGGATTCTCAGTAGCTAATGCTGTTGTACTCCACTGAGCAATGGTACCATTGCTGTCTTAATAGCTGTTGGTACAGCTCCCTTCGTGCTGCTGCTCTAGAAGGCAAATCATAATCAGAACTTTTAAACCAGTTTTTATGAGGAAATGTTTATTGGACCACTTCAGTCTCCTTCAGGACTCACATAAGACCCTCAGGCTGCCAAATGAGAAGAGACTGTACAGAGTTTTACATCTGCATGTAACACACTTCTTCGTATGCCACACAGAGGTATTACTAATAGTGTTTTCTATCCATTCCTGCAGAATGCCTGCATTATTCAGGAACTCATACTCAAAATGTAACAAGGCTTGTCTTAGAAAATGAGGACTTTAGGGTAGCGTTTCTCAGGGAGATTTAACATGGGTGTGTTTCGCAAGTGTGTGATTCTTTGATGTCTACCAACCTGTTTGGACCAGCTGTGGTTGCTGACAACTTCTTTGTTTGTCTGTCTACAGCCTACAAGTGGATGTACAGAGAGCTCCACCCGAATGTTCCTATGCAGTATGTGGTGTGGGTTGCATACCCACTTGCTCTTATTCTGTTTGCGGCCATTGTCTGCCACCTCGTCTCCCCACAGGCTGTTGGTGAGGGCAGAAGGCATGGCAAGATCTGTTTATGTCTGTCTTGTTTTTCTTGTTTCATTTGCCTGCAGGTTTTGTTCATCCTCTGCTCTACTTTTGCTTTCAGGATCTGGGATCCCAGAGCTCAAGACCATTATGAGGGGAGTGGTCCTCAAGGAATATCTCACTCTCAAAGCTTTTGTGGCCAAAGTTGTGAGCCTCACAGCTGGGCTTGGAAGTGGCATGCCTGTGGGGAAAGAGGTAAATATTTCTCTTACCGTGTGCAATAGTGACAATTCCTGGAAGGCAGGAATTTTCTGTGGAAGAAGGGTATATAAATGTTTTCTTTCTGTCACCACAATTCCTCTTCTCAAAGCTCTGCTCTCTCCAGCAGCACTTACATATATTTCACTCACCATTTTCTTTCCACTTTGAAAGACTTGATATAGAAAACATCAAAGAACTTAAGTCAGGTAGTCTTTGAGAAGGAAAAAACAATGGAGACTGGAGGACTGAGGAAGATTGAAGAGTCTGTAGCACAAGTCTTATGAGGAATGGTTTAGACTGGAGAAAATGAGGCTCAGGAGGAACCATAGCTCTCTACAAATACCTGAGAGAAGGGTGTAGCCAGGCGGGAGTTGATCTCTTCTCCCAGGTAACAAATGACAGGGTAAGACAAAATGGCCTCAAATTGCACCAGGGGAGGTTTAGTTTAGATATTAGGAAAAATTTCTCCACTGAAAGTGTGGTCAGACATTGAAATAAGCTGCCCAGGCAAGTGGTGGAATCATCATCCCTGGAAGAGTTCAAAGTCTGTGTGATTGTGACACCTGGGACATGATCTAGTGGAAAACATTGTGGTGGCTGGGTTAACAGCTGTACTCTGTCATCTCAGACATCTTTTCTAACCCTGTTGATTCCTAGCTGACATGGCCAAAGAGAAATTATGAGATCTTCGGTAGCTTGACAGCCCTCTGGTTGTCAGTAACCAGAGGGAAACCCTCTTTCATTTCCTCCTCTTCTTCTCTTGCAGGGTCCTTTTGTGCATATTGCCAGTATCTGTGCTGCAGTTCTCAGCAAGTTCATGTCAATCTTCTGTGGTGTGTACGAGGTAAGGCACATGTCTCTGCATACGGCTCTTCTGCAGATTGAACTCCTAAGACACACAGGGTAGTATGGCTAGGCCACAGAACACAGAGGAAACATGGTCTGAAGTTCTCCATACTGCTATAGACCAGCAAAATACAAGCCAAACAAAATGGCAGTGGGAGGCCAGATATACAGTCCAAATAACTGTGCAAGACCAGCAATGTTACCTAGGAATTAGACAGGTTGGTTAGGAATATGTATTTGACAAGTTTTTGACCTCATGATGCTGATACATTTGCACTGTGATCATTGTCTGTTTAAAAAGGTAGGGGCAGACAAAGATCAATTTATCCTTCAGCAACATTTATACTGCATTGCTAATTATAGACACTGACACTGTCTCTATGCTTTTGCTATCGCAGAACAGCCTCTGCAGGCTGATCACTATGTTGACTAGATGTATAAAAAAATCTATTAACGGCACATATAGCTAAATGTAGGAACTCCTTTACACGCAGGCTCTTAGCAGAAACTTACTGTGTAATACAACAACTGGAGGTGCTGTTTTACTTGAGTACATCCTATGTGCACACAAGGACCAGATGTCACTGCTGAAGACCAGCTGACAGTACTAAAGACTGCACTAAAGTGTGTAAAACCTGCTATTTGTAATAGCAGTGGCTGAGTCTGCTGCTGGCTGTTGCTTATTTTCATTGTTCTGGGTGCTAACCCCCTGGCTTTGCTCCCTCTAACCCCAGCATGCCCGTCTGGCTGCACCCTCTGTTCCAGAATGTGCATAGGCAGTTCGACCTCCTGGTGCCGGCTTGTGCTGTTGGAGCAGGATGTTGCTTCGGGGCTTCTCTTGGAGGCAAGTGTCTTTCTATGTGTGACATTTAATGTACAATTCATTTAGCTTCTTGCTGTGAGATTTCCTGCTCTCAGGAAAGGTTCTCCACAGATACCTCTCCACTCAAGCAACATGAGCTCTCTTTTCACATGTGACTGGTGGCAGCAAAAGGAAGAGAGGGTTATAGGAAAAGTGACAGCTTTTAATGTGCTGACTTCTAATGATGCAGCTTTTTTAGTCCCTGCCTGCCAGGGACATTTTTCCACTTGGAGACCACCAAGGGCTGTCCAGAAATCCAATAAGGATTGAATAAAGAACAGAAGTTAAAAACCTTTAATGTAAGGAGTAGCAGTAGAGCTGAAGACAATGGCAAGTATGACAGGAAGTGATAATGTGAACTTAAAAAACCACTAGATGAATGCTTCATTGGTGGACGGGAGAGCAGAAATATCAGTGTGTGAAGGTTTGGACTCCTTGTACAAGAGAGGTTGGGAGGTTGAAGTAATGGTATATGAGGAGAAGCTGAGGAAACTGGGTTTGTTCACCCTAAAGAAGAAAAGGCCAAAGGGGAACGGTCTGATTGATGTCATCAACCACCTAAGGGAAGGTTTAGCAAAGGTTAGTCCAAGCTCTTTCCAGAGTCACACATTGTAAGAGGCAACAGGCACAACTTGCAACAAGGCAAGAAAAATATGTTCCCCTCTCCCAAGGATGGTTCAGCACTTCACAGAATCACAGAATCACAGAATCAGTAAGGTTGGAAAAGACCATAGTGATCATCAAGTCCAACCTATCACCTATTACCTAACCTAGCAAAACCTGTTCCCTGCCCTGTTGCCATCCTGCTACCAACACACTGTCCTACCTATAACACACTACCCTAATATCCAGGTCATGCCACCAAGTACTTCATCCAACCTTGTATATATGCTCAGAGTTTCCAGGGAATTTCACCCCTTGGAGACATTCAGGTCTCACCTGAACAAGAACCTGACCTAGCCTTGAAATTTGAAGAACAGTGAGCAGGGCCTTGAAGAAGACAACTCCAGGGGTCCTTTCTCACCTTTCTGTGCTCCCACTTTGAAGAGAAATGTGGACATTTAAGTCTCCCTCTCACGTTTGTACTAGTCTTCTTATTCATAGAAGTTTTTTAAACAGCATTTGATAACATCTTCCTAAAGCAGTGGAAATATATTCATAAATAATTTATCCTTAAAATATTCTCCATTCTTTGTTGTGCCTTCATTTCACTTCTCCCTCTCCCCATGCACTTCTCTGAACCTCTCTCCATGATTATTGTTCCCGTAAGTTTAAACAGTTTTTAAATGCTATGGGTTTTTTTCCTAAATTAGCTTTATTTCTTCTATGCACTACTTTCCTGTTAGTCTTCAAATGGATGAGTTAGCCGACAAATGCAACATCGTCTTTCATCAACATTAATAAGGATCTTTTCTCTAGTTGGCTACTAAGAAAAAAAGGAAGGAATTCAGTTTGTCAGCTTCAATTTAGAGTTGCTTCAGTTGTTAACTTGAGAAATGATGTGCTAGGAAGAAAATCAGGCTCAGCAAGAAAGAGACTGAGAGCTGTGTATATGTGGGTAATAGCGAGTTGCAGACAGTCTGACCTGAAACCTGAGGCAAAACTTGTCAGTCTAGCAAAAAGCTTAAGAGAAAGCAGGTTCAGAAGCAAGGATAGTCATGTAGAACCATTGGTATATAGAGGAGAATGGTATTTGTCTTTATGGTCAAAAAACAATGCAAAAAACCCACCAAACCATAAAGTCTTCTGTAGAAGTCCATGCTTCTTGTTTCTTTCTCCATAGCTGGAATTGATGCAGTCTCAAAGACCGCAGGACACATAATATATAGTTCTCTGGGAGAGGCTAGGGAAGAAAAGTGAGAAGTTTTCTAACTACTGTCTTCAGTAGCCAAAGGAGATGTTAGACAAAATAGCCAAAATGTTCTCTTTTCAGAGAACAGTGAAAGGACATGAGACAATAGGCACATCTTGAAACAAGTAAAATTCTGCATACGTATATAAAAAAAAAAATACCTTGCTTCAAAGGTAATACAGGTGTCAAGAGAGGCTGGGGAATCTCTACATTTGGAGGTGTTCAGGGCTCATGTAATACCCTGATCCTGAGCACTATGATCACAGCACCCTTGGTCTAACCTTAGAGTTAGCCCAGCTCTGAGTCGAGAGATAGAGAAGCACTAAGAGATACCTTCCAGAATAAAACTTGCTGTGAGTCTGTGATAACATTGTAGTATGGGAACAAACAAAAAGTTATCGTTTCTGTAGCCCTACGTCCTCTTTGGGATTCACTCCAAATTACTGCATGTGATTTCCATTACCTGGGACTCATATAATCTTCTGCTGACCTTAGTCCAGGATATAGCTTTCAACTTCACATCATAGAACTTCTTGGCTTTGTTGCTGGTAAATACCACTCTGTGTATTAATGAGGACAGATTTAAAAAGCCAGTTTAGCCCTTGACAAGCAGATGGTGCCCAGTCTCTTAGAAAGACTACCTTTTACACCTTCCAATTCCCTTTATTATCATGATAGTATTCACCAGGATAGCACAATGTTTTACTAGTTGATCTTTTACCCACTCATCTACCCAGTGTGGAAGGACCTTCAGTAAAACTCTTCACTCTGGTCTGAACATGCATGTGCCTTGTTCACACTGACTCACAAGGAGAATTTTTTGAGGCACTCTGTGACACATGTGCAGCCTGAGATTTCCTACCAAAGTACAAGAGATGGAGTGAAACCTCTTAATGCTTCTTCCACCCTCTGGAGGATTTTCCATGAGACATTTATTTTACAGTGAAAGAAATGTTCATGTTTCAATGGAAGATGACATCCTGCCTTCTTCGTATGTCTTAAATGTGTGATTCCAGGTATATGCCTGTCCTATGCCAGGTCTTGTCTTTTGAATATTTTGAAGCCATTCAGAAAGTAGAAGTAAGACAAATAAAGCTATAACTAAGGCTGCTGAAAGAGCTGGTTGATATTATGTGGCTGTATCTGCCAATTTTGTTACTCAGTCTCTGCTTTCTTTCCTTCTTTCTTCTGTTTGTCTGTCTCTCTTTGTCTCTTTCACCAGTAGCAGCCATATTATTACACCGATGTCCTGACTGTGGGGTGTGCTGTGGGCGTTGGCTGCTGCTTTGGGACACCACTTGGAGGCAAGTGGCTGTTCTGTTTCCTTTTTCTCAGGTACCTAAATCCTCTGCTGCCTAGTCCTCCTCTCCTCTCCCGCTTTCCTGCACCACATTTTCAATCTGTCATTCACTTTGGGCGAAGAAGCTTTCTTCGGTGTTACCAACCTCCCCAGCATCTCTGACACTGTCTTTTTTCCACATGTTGTCCACCTTCTGGAGGCAAGAGGGGAAGGCTGTCTAGAATCATGGTCTCCACACTGGGATGTGCATGCCCCAGGGGTGCACAAGGTTATCTACTGGGTGTGGGAAGACACCAGAATTTCTAATTTTTTTTAATAGAAAGAAGTAAATAAATTATACTTTACTAACATTAAGTGTATGTATTGGCATTGGTGCCCTCTGATGTCTTATGGTCACTCGTCACATACAGTGCATGAAGTGTAGGGTTGTTCCCAACATGGAGGATTGACTATGGTGCTCTCAATCATTTTGCACCAATATGTGCCCACATTGAATTAAGTGTATTTATGGACTAGTTATATTATCTAGTGTTAACTAAACTAATCCTCACAAATTGGATGAATGGCTTAAAAAGATCCCTTCAAAGCGACCAAAGATTGAAGACAATACTAATAGTAATATGAACTCAGACAAATGACAAGAAAATGGCAGAGCTGACACTTCTTCTACCCATAGCACAGGCATTTATCAGCCACTCTGCAAGGTACAAACAATGACCAGCTAATCAGGTCTGACAAGAAGCTGGAAAAAAAATTAAAATTATCAAAGGCTGGATTTATATTTGCTATCATTAACGATGAACTTCATCTTAAGTGTGTACTGTGCTTTGAGAAGGTATGAAGCCATCAGAATTAGCAAGATATTTAAAGTCTAAGCATCCAGAACATGAAAGTAAACCTCTACAATTTTTTCCATGAAGTGTCAAGCCATGTGACATTCAATGCAGTACAAAATTTCACTGAACTTAACGACAAATGTGTAGAAGCCAAGAAGGTTTTTCTTGCTTCACAGCAAAATACGAAAAGCTACATACCACCAAGGAAACACTTATTCTTCCTGTCAAGGTGAAAATGGCTGCAATAATATACAGGAAGCAATAGAGCAGCAAAAAGAAAGTGTTCTGAATTTGCTGATCTTTTCTGTGGTGACAAGTGTCTGTCAGTAACTTGCTGCTTAGCAGTTACTTTTGGAAAAATAAATTGATGTACTTCAAGATGAAAGTGATGTTCTAACAGTGGGTGGGAAAGTAACTGCTTCTCTAAAGAAACTTGTGAAGGTTTTGTGAACCTCTTGCCAAATACAGCGCAAGGGTCTCAGCTACAAGAACTCTCATTATATGTACACTTAAAAAACTCGGAAACAGAAATTTCCAAACTACTTAAAAATCTTCAAGATACAGTGTTTCAGTGGGTTTTGAACCCACTTGGGAAAGATATGAAAATTCAAGATTCTGATTTTTTTGCAAGAACAGCTGATTGACATCAGGGAGGATGGAAATGTATGATCCAAATGTCAACAAAAATCTTTGCACAAGTGGTGGGTGGGACTGGAAAAATAGTATATCATGATTTAGGCGGAACAGTCGATATATTTCTTACATTTGGATCTGTGTGTCTTTGTGAGATATCTTTTTTCAGATATCACAGCCATTAAGTCCAGTTATCAAAATAAATTGAACATAGAACCAGACCTTTGAATCATTGTGTCATGAAGTGTTAAACCCAGATTTTAAAAAATAGGAAGGGTATCAGGAATTTTAGTGGGAACAAATTTTTTTTAGTTCCATTAATAAATAAAAATAAATAAAATTTAAAAATAAATTAAAAAATAAAAATAGTATTTTAAAATTTTGTTTATTTCACCATCTCATCCTTTTTTAAATTTCTTTTTTTCTGTGTCATATTGTAAGTAATATTTTAGTGCAGTAGTACATGCGTATTATTCTTGAATCAATGCACATATAGAAGGGAGAATACATGCTCAGAAATCTTTTATTGGTAGGGGTGTGTGATCAAATAAGTGTGGAGACCACTGCTCTAGAAGGCTATTTAGAAGCCTCTCTCATGCTTCTAACATTACACTTCTGATTTTAACTTTGCTCCCTTTCCAACTCTTTTTAGGGGTTCTTTTCAGCATTGAGGTCACTTCCACTTACTTTGCTGTGCGCAATTATTGGAGAGGTTTCTTTGCAGCTACCTTTAGTGCCTTCATTTTCCGAGTTCTTGCTGTCTGGAACAAGGATGCAGGTAAGCTAAGAGGCATTTCTACTCTTTTGGTACCCAAGTTACTCTACTAATGCATTATTTTCCATCTTCCTCAAACCCACAATGTTCTACGATGTTTGAAATTTATGGTTCATGTGAATTCCAGCAGTACAGAAGGGAAGAGAAAGAGAAGTGTCTTGTCATAAGTTGTCTAGCCTAACCTCTTCCTAAGTGTGCTGGGGATATAACTGATAAAGGACAGAAAATGGAGATGATTAAATGATTAGGAGGCTGCAGTATTGGTAGGATCTGACTGAATATCCTGAAAAAAATAACTACCTCAAGTAACTGAAAAGCATGAGAGCAACATTTGTGCTGACAGAAATAGCACAGGGCAAGCTTGTTCAGGAGAGCATTTCAGACACTGTGAAAATAGAGTTCTGGTGTAGAAGGATGATGTTTCTATGTAAATTTCTTCATTATACATAATGTCTTTATTTTTTCTTCTTACAGTTATAGTATCTATGTTATTGATCTGAGCTCCATGTGGGCAGTTTACTTACTTAAAACTGCCAAAACTTATGTCTCTTGACTTCATAGGACTGGATTTTGAGGAGGTTTGAATATTCTCTTGAATATAGAAAATTACTACATTTTCTACTTGAATTTAGAAAGTGACTGCATCTTTGTTTGTGTAACACTGTCTAAAATTGAAGGGCATTCAAGCATTAGATCTGTCACAAAAAAACTTCAAACCTAGATCTTTCTGTTCTTTCCAGAGAAAAATATAAGAAATTCAAAGAGAGATGACAGGGATAATCTCCTGCCCTTAAATTTATCTATTCTGGCTCACTTGTTGATCTCTCAAATCACTAGAAAATAGTTTAATCCCAAAATATCTTGACTCCTGTCCCTTTTTCAAGATCATCCAGACAGCTTTAATATCCATATTAATGGCTCCTTAAATTCTGCTTCATTGACTGGTCTGGATTAAAAATCTCAGTGGTTCAATAATTTATGAAAAATTGTTCCTTCTCATAGTTCTCAGTTTTCTTTGTCCGTGTTGCCAGTCTCCTTGTCCTTGTATTAAGGAATTAGAAACTTCTGTCTAGCTAAGCCATTAATTATTTTATGATCTTTTATCATGCATGATCTGTCTTATCTTTCATGTCTTTCCTGACTCATTTCCTCTTCAAGGTACAAGCCCAATATTTTCAATCTTTGTTCATGCAAGGGTTTTTTATTATGCCTGCTACCACGAAGTAGCAGGTAGGGAAACTATCGTATCAGATTGGCAGATACAAGGAAGTCGTGTAGCTTCTCACCAAAATTCTTTTATTTCTTAGACCCACAAAATCTTTGCCTGCATCTGGATACTCATGGCTTTCTTGGCTGGCTTTACACCATTACCTGTACTTTCCAAATAGCATCTGTCCCACTCTATTTGGCTGCTGCAGCTTAAGCCCCTTTTTGCCAGTCACGGAAGATTGGAGTTCTGCATTTTGTAGAATTTCTGCTTTATCGTGTCACAGAATCACAGAATCACAGAAAATTATGAGTTGGAAGGGACCCACAAGGATCATCTAGTCCAACTCACCATCTAATACCCGTACAGTGACCAAGAGCACATCCTAGAGCGTAATACCAACCTAGATGCCTCACAGTCTAGCAGGCCACTCCGAGCCGGAAGGGGCCCAGGGTCACCCAGCCCTACACCCCCCAGCTAGACCATGTCACTAAGCTCCTCGTCCAGTCTTCTCTTAAACACTTCCAGGGATGGCGACTCCACCACCTCCCTGGGCAGCCCATTCCAATATGCAATTACTCTCTCCGTGAAAAACCGCTTCCTAACGTTAAGATTAAACCTCCCCTGGCGTAGCTTGAGGCTGTGCCCTCTTGTTCTGGTGTCGTCAGCCTGGAAGAAGAGGTCTACACCCATCTGGCTGCAACCTCCCCGCAGGTAGCTGTAAACAGCAATGAGGTCCCCTCTGAGCCTCCTCTTCTCCAGACTGAACAGTCCCAGTTCCTGTAGTCGCTCCTCGTAGGGCCTACCCTCCAGTCCCTTCACCATCCTCGTTGCCCTTCTCTGCACCCTCTCAAGCAGCTCAGCATCCCTTTTAAACTGGGGAGCCCAGAACTGCACGCAGTACTCAAGATGGGGTCTGACCAGCGCTGTGTACAGGGGGAGGACAACCTCCCTGGACCGACTGACCACACTGTTCCTGATGCAGGCTAGGATCCTGAACTTTCATCTTATTTGTCATGATATTTTACACCTTGCCTTCCTCCAGCTCCTTCTTATTGCTTCTACATTTTAAACATTTTAAAATATTTACACATGTTATTTGAAAGTTCAAAGCTATTTTTAAGTAGACTTCATATTAACTAGAATTTCTCGTTTCTTTTTACATTTTCTGATCTTGTAAGAATTGAACAGCTACTCTAAACTAGTAAAGTTTGTAGCCAATGGAGAAATAAAGGGCTTAGATATTCAGTTTCAGGATGGCTTAGTCACTCAGAAAAGAGGATGAAGATAGGTGGGATGGATCTTCCTGTGGAAAGTTCTTTCTGTCTTGTGAGAGAAGAGAGGGAATCTAGAAAGACTCAGACAAAGTGCTGTGACTTTGCTGTGGTCATCCTTGCCACCCTGTGGCAAAATTCTTCGAAAATGAGCCCTACTATACCTTTTAATGCACTGCCGTGTAGGGTCTTGGACTATCTGCTTCCTAAAACTGTATTGAGGTGATCCCTTTCTTGGGCTTATCTAACAAAAAAAAGAGGACATCCTGCTTTTCAGCGTCTTCCATTCCTGACTGTTTTACCTTTCTCTTCTGCCATCAATGTGCTTGTTGGACCCCTCCATTCAACTCACACCCCTGGCAGAGAACTAATCCAGGAAAAGAACAGATAGGTTTTTTGTCAGGTTTTAACGAGGGAGAAGAACTCAAAGAATTCTGTGATGTGTCAGAGTAGGCCCAATGGAAGAGGAGAGCAGTGCAGCTGGGAGGGAAGGCAGGGATCAAGAGCTTCCCAATATAGATAGTAGCATGCAGTTAGCTAATGCAACCCATAGAGACCTGATTAAATCATTCCTTTAAACCTAATTATGTCCGAACAATTAACAAGTAATTAATGCCTCTTGTTGTTATTATTATATAATGTTAGATTTTCACTGCTTCCTTTATTTTTTAATTTTTCAAATAATCCCTTCATCCAGGGGAATTTGGGATTTACATTCTTCCTCATTCAGCTGCATTTACTCTGTATTAAATTGCTAATTTGTACCTCACCTGTTGGCATACAGATATTTACTGTTTCAACAAAATAATGTATCTTCAGACAAAAGCAGGACAGGTTTCAATATTTCATTTTAGCAGAGCAACACTACCAGGAGGAGTGAGTTGGAGAAGATGGGACTTAGCTGATCTTTTTTTCATTGCTCTGGTACCAGTCAAAAATTTTACAGAGGGAATAACTTCAGACGGGATCTGAGTTTTGTTTCTAGAAGGCAATCACAACTGCGAGTGACACAGCTTCTCCAGATATTCAAGCACTGGTACAAAACAGGAAATAAGAGAAAACCCTCTAAAAGGGTTGCAAGTGCTCGAAGATAGGCAGTACTAAAATCAGAGCAGTCTGCAAAGCTGTAATATTGTATATAATATTATGTACCACACTAGAACACACATAAACTAGTTTCCTTGTCCTTATCACTAGCTTCTATGGCATTTAACTTCTCACCTTTCCTCCTTTACTTCCTTATTCTCTCACAGATACAATCACAGCCCTGTTCAGAACAAACTTCCGTATGGATTTCCCCTTTGATCTGCAAGAGCTGCCAGCATTTGCTGTAATAGGGTAAGTTCCCAGGAGACTGATTCCTTGCTCTACAGAGGTTATAATGTCATCTCTGTTAAGAATTCTTCTGCCAAATAGTTACATACATCACTTTTAGACACCTTGGTTGTAACAAATATGGCTTCTACTTGTTGGAATTCCTCCTTCAGAAATGCTGCCCATGTAAGACAATAGGTAAGGAAGGAAATTATCAAGCTGTTTGTTATTTCCTTTCCATGTATCTTTTTCAGAAATTAAACTCTGAGGGGAAAAACCAACAAAGTAAGTCTAACTTGATTGAAGTTCTGGGAATAGGTTTACTGAATGGCCCTTTAACCATTTGATGGCATCCCCAAATGAACTGATCCAACAAGTACAGCCTTTTCACTTGACAAAAACAGAACAAAAGATTTAAACAGAATTTTCCTTTTCACAAGGTCAGAATGGTTTCCTTTTCAAGAGAGGTTGTACACCCAGCATGGTGGCAAGGGTAACTGAACTATAATTCGATTAAGTGAGAACAATGGTTAATTTATTAAAATTAGCATCAGTTTTATTTTGTTTATGGAGGTATCTGGATTGATTTAATTTGTGGAGGAAATTTTGGGAATTGAAGGAAGGAACTTAAGAAGAATCAAAATTGAGAAATACTAGAGAAAACCTGGATTTGGAATTACTGTGAAGAAACATATCTGGTTAGAGCTTGAGAGAGGCTCCAGAGAAATCACTGCGAAGCAGTAATGAAGGGAATGCACTGTTGGAACAAACATCTGTGCTGGTGTTGTGAACATATTCTGTTGCAAGACCTGGATCCCAGACCAGAAATGTATTTGAGGTTTTCCAGCTCCTTTTAGTAGTCTGCCCTCCCATTAATTTATTTGAATACAAACTCCAGTGGGATTTTCTGAAGACATCAGCTATACTGGAAATCTATGAATATGCAGGAGTTTTTGCCAGTAATATGTATCCGCTTTGTTCTTTCCCTTTCTTAGACTTGCATGCTGTACTCAGGGGGATCTATTTGTTTAGATTGCCAAGGAAAAAGGGAACTCTGACTTACGGCTGATTGGTAGGATGCAAAACTTCTTGTCACCATGTTTGGAAGAGAGTTGACAGAGCTGGGTTTTTCAATACTCCACATAGGATAAGAAAGGAGTATATAGCAGCTGTGAAGTGCTTTCAAATGTCTGGGTGTCCAACATGGCATTTAAAATAGAATACAACCCTAAGGACTTGGATAGTCTTGGAGAAAGTCCGTATACCAACTTGGAATGCTCTGTTTGATTCCTGTCTCCAATGAGAGGCTGTGGTGCCATGTAAGAGTTGGACTCAATGATCCTCGTGGGTCCCTTCCAACTCAGAATATTCTGTGATTCTGTGAACGTTGAATCTTGAAGTTGAACCCTCTTCGCACCATATTTCTTAATTTTCAAGTAGGACAAGCACTATCAATGGGTAGATCTTGTTCTTCTGTGTCAGTAAATGTTAAGTTGCATAATACATACAAGAGAAGCACTTCCAGTTTATAGACAAATTAATAAACATGAATGGACAGATCTATTTTTTAATATATATTATGTAGTGAAATTCAGTCCACTGTGAAGTTCTTAGATTGTCTAGTCTATTCAAACTCTAATTTTAAACTGCAAACAATGCTTGCTAAAAATATTTAGGAGTAGCTCATTGGACATGTTTGTTGGTGAACAGCTCAAAAATTTAGTTTAAACCTGTTTCTATGCAATTTTTAAATGACAAAGCAGGATTTTTAAAACATCCAATATTTTAAATATGATAAATTAATCTTTGAGATTTGGCAAAAATATGCATAGCATATAACAAAGGAAAATTCCAGTAATTTTAAGCTTAATAGAATGAAAATGTTATCTGTTTATTCTCAATATGATGAGGGTTAATTGCATGCCACATAACACAAGACTACCCCTTAAAAATTCTAAACGCAGTCTCTTTTGTCCAGGTTTCATTGAGATACAGAGCACAAGGATTAAGGCCAGTTCTTAGATAACTATACTTTTTTTTTTGATTATTAGGATCGGGAACTCAGGCCTAAGTGATTAAGATCATAGAGACAACATGCTTTTCTTTAGGCACAGGAGCTGCTATTAGTTTTAGTATTTGTTTTATGAATATAATTATTCTGAATCAGACTTAAACTCCCTTCATTTTTACTATTTCCTGTACCAACATGATGTTTAAATTCTGACAATACTGGTTTTTGTCCAGTTGCTCTTTGGCAGCCCCCATTGAGAACTTGGAGTCAATTTTTATAGATTATTTTACAGAATTTTATAGATGAGATTTCCTCCTTTAAGCAAAAGAAAAATTAAGTGGTAAAATGGCAGTGTGAATGACAAAGAGGTTCAAAATAATCTCTCCTCTTTCATGAAGGAGTCAATGTCTTCAAATGAGTTGCTGTAGGAGTAACTTTCTAGGTGACATTTAAAAGACTTCATAAACAGCTGAAGATGTTAAATTCATTTTCTTGGTTGACGGTTTGTGCATTATCCGTTGTTTGGTATGATTTTATTTATTTTTCTCCATTTTAGCATATGTTCTGGGTTCCTTGGAGCGTTTTTTGTTTATCTCAATCGCCAAGTGGTCCTGTGTGTCCGACGCCACAAGGCTCTGAGCCAGTTTCTCACCAAATAGTGAGTGCCTTTGAAGATACTCTCTCTAGGGACTGGATTTTTATACCCTACTGATATTGGATAGTAACAAATGCTTTCTGGAAGGTAGTAGAACTACTTCAAGTGTAAGAGAGAGAAGAAAAATATGAGAAACTGCACTCATACAAGAGTGAGATCTCTGCAACCATCAAGAGAATTTTTTCTGCACTGGATTTTCTTCTTCATCAGCCCAAATAATTTCAAGTTTAGTTTAGAAGGGAGACTGTAATATTCATCAAAAGGACACGGAAAACTATTGATTAGATGGGAAATATTTAAAATAAAATTTCTAAATATTTTAAATACTTCTTCAAATCTTGCTGTTGCCGTTTTGGTTTTTTTTTTTTAGAATCTGTAAAAAGTTCAACATCATTGATATTTCAAAAAATTAAATACATCTGACAGCTAACCATGACTTTAAAATCTACCTTTTTTTTTTTTTTTAAATCAAACTATTGGCAAAAAATACAAAGAGTGTGCTGCAGTATTGTAATTACTGCATACTTATGAACCAAAAGCTGAAACTGATAGTAAACCAAATGGTGTGAAATACAGGATGGAAGAGAAATGCAAAACAAAATAAGTTTTAACAAAAAAGATTTTACAGAGCACTTAAAGATACTTTTTCCCACCCCCTAATAAAGTCCTAACCTCCAAAATTATAATGTGAAGAAGAAAAGGTGGTTAACTGTAAACATCTTCAGTCTCTTTACAGAAGAATTCCAATGCTGTGAGAGCTGTGGATGGCCTACATTTCTTAGCACATTGCAGAGCTGAGTGGAATAAAACCACTGATAGATAAATAGAAGTTAAAACTAACTTATTTTCTTATTGGAAGAGAAATTGTCTTTCTTCATTATGTGGGATTACCCTCAAGCTTCGGCAGGGCCATCAAATTAATAGAAAAATTTAGCAAAGCCTGCAAAACAGGAGTTCATTTTAAACTTTTCACTAATTCCTCATAATTTTTTTGGTCCTTAGACTGAAAAAAGGTTATATTTTGTCTTCCTGAATACTACAGCATCTCAGACAATATTTCCTGTAGGAAATGCAGTAACATGGCAGAGGAGACATAACAGGAATAGTCCAGTGCATGGGGGTAGCTTAATGTTGTCTTACCGCTCATGAAGTGTCGCAGTTTACCCAGAAACCCACACTGAGACTGGACACAGCAGCAGGAAAACACAGATGGTTTCAGCTGCTGTCCAACGTTGCCGCACTGGCTCAGCGCAGCTAGACCCACTGGCTACCAAGGACACCTTCCCCAAAATTGTGATGGTCAATAATTCCATGGAAAGATAAGCTGGTTTTCCCCATAAGACTTAATGCAATATTAGGTGAAGAAAAATGCTATGAAAAACCACTGAATTTAAATCCACTAGGACAGGATACTTTGCATAGGGGATGAAGAAGCAAGACTGGCATAATCAGGACAAATGGAGAAGATACTGGCTTCTGACAGTAGGGCAACACATCATTGCAAATACACATTTCCCTCTGCATATTCAAGTTTCTGCATTTTGTTCATCCCTCCATTTATATTAACTCTGATGGGGAAAAGGGCTTTGCTGACAGGTGAACTCTCTATGAATTATGATGGTCAGTGGAGCAGGGCATTAAACTGGCAGTAACAGTACTCCAAAGCAGTGGGTATAGATACAGAGAGCTTCCACAGAAATAGCATTCATAGTCCTGAAATGATAGTGCTACAAGAACAGAATATGAGGCCATATTTTAACAAATCTTTCTTCCTTTACAGTCGACTCATATACCCTGGGGTTGTAACCTTCCTTATAGCAACTGTGACATTTCCTCCTGGATTTGGGCAGTTCATGGCAGGAGAGGTGAGAGTGGATTAGTGTGTATTAGAAATTCTGTGCAATTCTGCAGAACAATCTCTCCTTATCTTGTGCCCCAATAACTTTGTATCATGGAAAGAGGAAGAAAGATATGGGAGGAGTGTGGACTGAAGAGGCACTATATGATCACTGCTATCTCCTTCGGATAAACCTTGAAAAAGGTCTGCTCTTCTAAGCAAATAATAAGGAAAATGTGAAAGTAGTTATCCTTTCACCTACTGAAGTAAAGTTTTGTCTCCTTTCCTGAATTTTAAAAATGTGAATTGTCTAATAGTTATGAATTATCAAAGTAAAAATATTCTTCATTTTCTTGTGACAGAGGTAGAATATGTACTCTATCTAATCTCATGACTCATATGTGGTTTTTTGCTGTTTAGTTGATGCCACGGGAAGCCATCAGCACTCTCTTTGATAACCATACCTGGATAAAACACACTGGGGACACTCAGATCCTAGGGAAATCCGCTGCCTGGATCCACCCTAAAGTCAGTATCTTCATCATCATCCTGCTCTTCTTTCTTGTGAAGGTAGGAAGCCCAGCTCACCATAACCCTTTTCCACACAGAGTGAATGTTCTTGACCCTTTGTAAAATAGTTTGTGAACTGCCAATGAAAAGCTTCTGAGTATTGAATGAAGCACTACATATGCAATGGATTCCTGCATCTTCTGATGTGATGTTTGGCCCCCTTGAATGCAAAATCACCAAAATCATTAAGGAATAGTTTATTGGCCTAAATTTAGTGACCTCCTTCACTGCTCCCTAGGTCAATATCCTCATACATCCCAGTGAACGAACTTTGGTACTCATTGTACATCAGTTGGTAGGGAGAACTACATCATGAAAGATGTATCAAATTCCACAAAAATAAATACTTGACAAAAAGCTCTCAGATAATTTATGTTTGATCTAAATAAAGTTTTATTCAGCCTATTTTATATTTTTGACTGCAGATAGGAGACAAATTAAAATATGTGATGATCAAGGACTTGTTAGGATGAAAATCCACTCTGGTACAGTAGTAAGTGTCCCCTTTCATGTGGGAGACCGGGAGGCAGTGCTGCCATTTAAGAGTTGGACTCAATCGTCCTTGTAGGTCTCTTCCAACTCAGAATATTCTGTGATTCTGTGATTTATTTTTTATGATAACTTGGTGGAGAAATACAGCTGAAATCAATTTTACTTTCTTCTTAGAAAGCAATAGCAGATTGAAGTTCTGAGCTGACATAGTCTATGGAAGTTGCAACTGTTCAGCCTCAAAAGAATCAGTGTAACTGATACAGGACAGAACTAAAGAAGACATTTGAAAGGAGAAAACATTGTATTCCAGTTTTCAAAATACAAGCAGCAAGAAAGAGGTTTTTCTAAGATGGGGAAAAAAATATAAAAGGATACAAATGTCATAGAAAAGGTGCTAACTTGTTCTTTTTTATTGCAAAGGAGCAGAAGAGCTGAGGCCACATTCCAATGTCAGTTGAACTTTTCAGGAGATTAGGAGTGGACATCAATTAGTGATTGATGCAGTTGTTTCCACCTATAGTAAACCAGTCTATCAAATTTCTGACATGCAGTTAAGAGTTCTGCTTCTGTGATAATTCTTATAGTGTTCCAAGAAGGTAGGATCTCGTTGACTTTAATAAAAGAGGTAGGGACTACATTCTGTATCTATCCTGAGTCCATCTGGATATTTTCGGAAGAGCTGCATCCTCAGACACTAGATACATTGCCCTTGTCCTACTAACTAAAGGCTTTCTCAGTTCACTAGATAACTGCTCCAAGCAGTTTATTTTCTTCTGGATATGTTCAGAGTTGAGACAGACCATATAAACAAGGAACTCCTGTTTTGACTTTGGGCAAAGGCTTGGCCTGATTCTCCACTCCACCATAGTTCCAGTTCTCAGCTGTATTTGGTCAGGTTTGGTACTACAAAGACAGAGCTTAGTTAGAAGTATTCCACTTGTGCAGCTTGCTGGCCTCTGTAGCCAGCTGGAAACTTTTCCTCAAATGGCTTACCCAGCTGGAAACTTTTCCTCAAATGGCTTACCCTTCAAGATGTTTAAAATTCACCTGAAGGTCCTGAGCAACCCATTTAATCTAGGATGCTCCTTCTGGGAGCAGGGAGTTGCGGGAAAGACCTCCAGAATTCTCTTCACACTGAAATGATTCTGAGTCTGAATTTTTGACAACACTGTTATATAGAAAGCTAACGTGTTTGGAGCAGTAGGAACTACCAGCTCCTGAGGTCCAAGGCAAAGGAGTTCACATGTTCATCCCTCCTCTTGGTTATTCAGCTTCCCTGCCACCACAGCAGTCACCCAGAGGTAGGTCCTCTGCATCAGTGTTAGTGAATTCCTCCAGCTCATTTTCATGCCTCACTTCATGCCCTTCACTTTCTGACTGCACTACCAGATCTCTTGAAAAAACATGAAGATAGATCCTCATAGATTCACAGGCTAGGGAGTAGAGAGGGGCTCCTGGAAATGCTATTGCTGTTCAGTAATAACTGCACCCTCTACCTCTGTTCTAGTTCTGCATGTCTGCTGTCTTTACCACAATGCCAATCCCCTGTGGAGGCTTCATGCCCGTTTTCGTATTAGGTGAGTTTCAATTTTGTGTTGTAGCATATATGACTTGCAGGTGGAGAGGATAAGTGAGACATTGTGTATATACCCGGTATGTTTTTTCTAGTTTATCACTTGATCTATATGACTAGCTTGAATAACAGTCCATATACCAGCCTCTGAGTCTCTGTTTTTGCCATTTTCCTGACCTCCAAAACCAAATGCTGAGGAGAAAATCTATGTCCTTTTTCATAAGAAAAGCCACACTGTGAGGAGACATGCTTAGCCACAGCCTCCTAATCTCTCTGCCTCTTCACCTACAGAGAGACTTTCAATCTACAATTAGTAGTAGTTGCTACCTTCACCCCTGAAGGCCAGCTAGAAGAGAGAACCTCAAAACTAATACCTGTAATCTATGATTTAATCACTTCTTCTGACTGAAATGTGTTACAGATGTTTATTGGTTTCTAACTGGTTTTAATGCAAACAACAACAACAAAAAAGGAATGTTATGGTAATATTAAGAAAGAAAGATTAATTTAGATTGAAGTATACTAACTCATCAAGTTCAGCGTAAAGTCCCCACAACTTTCAAATGTAATAGCATGTTCAAAGGACCTGCGGGTTCTTGCAGACAGCAACTGAACATGAGGCAGTGATGAAGGCTAACCACAAACAAGGTTGTATTAGGGAAAACCTAGCTAGCAAGGCAAAGAAATTAGTTATTGCCCTGCATTCAGCATTTTGGACACAATTCTGGAATACTGTTATTTTGTGTCCACCCATACAACAGATCCCTGCAGACTCACAAAACCTGTCTGGACAAGGCCATAGGTGACTTTGAAATTAGCTCTGTTCTGAGCAGAAATCAGACCAAGACCTCCAAAAGTCCCTTCCTACCTAAACTTTTCTGTGAGCTGTAATTCTAGTGTTTGGATATTCACAGAATGAGAGCCTAAAGGGTCTCAACTGGAATCTGGACTGACATTGTACAGTGTCTGAATATATGTCCTCCTGCCTGGGAATCACAGGTACTGCAATGCCTAGTGTGCCCAAGTGGATGAATGAGGGGTCAGATGTACCCTTTTCTCCTCACGGAGTCCAGCTTCTGTATTTTGTAACTTACAACTACTCTTTACTCCCCAGTGTCATTTTAATGTACGTTTTGGCTTTGTTTCTGTTAGAAAATATTCATTTGATTGCCCAGCACAGCTCACAGCACAGACTGGATGTTCCTTAGATGTTAATTCCATAACTGTCAGTGATATTTTTCAGGTGCTGCATTTGGACGTCTTATTGGGGAAATCATGGCATCACTTTTTCCCAATGGAATCATCTTTGATGATATTGTTTATCAAATCTTACCTGGAGGTTATGCTGTCATTGGTGAGTCTTCATGCCTTTCTTTTTTGTCACCAGGTCCCAGTGCTGTAATTTTCCTGGCTGACATGACATTCTGTTTCTATATGATAGTCTTCTCTCCCTATTCCTTTTCCACCCTACCTGGGAAAGGTGCAGCAGCTCTGACAGGAGCGGTGAGCCACACAGTCTCCACTGCTGTGATCTGCTTCGAGCTGACGGGTCAGATCTCTCACATCCTCCCCATGATGGTGGCTGTCATCCTTGCCAACATGGTGGCCCAGAGTTTGCAGCCCAGCCTCTATGACAGTATCATCCAGGTGAAGAAGTTGCCTTACCTCCCAGACCTGGGCTGGAATCACATAAGGTATAGTAGTAAAACAGAGGTGAAGGTGAGGAGTGTCAAAGAAAGAAAGCAGAAAAGCATTAAGACCACAGGAGGAAAAAAAACTTATGAAAGGGGGATAATACTACAACGGAAATACGAAGATAGAAAAAGCCTGCAGTGAGAAAAAACAAGTGGTGGAGTAGAATTAGAGTTCATACAGAAAAATGGAGAAAAGTCCTCTTTTTTTCATTGAAAGTACACGTTTGTATGACCTGCAATGTTACTGAATGTGCAGTAAAATTGCCAAATTGCCTCCATTTAAAAATTTTAAAATGAAGAGTCATCTACACATATGTGCATATGTATGTGTGTATTTTATGGTGAAGGGTAATGGATTGGAATGCAGCTGTAATGAAAATCTAGTTAATCTGTGTTGATCCTGTTGGAAAGTTCTCTGGTTACTCATACAGAAGATCATTTAGAAACTGTATTGTCAGCACTTTTAAAAGAAGTTATCATTTATGTATTTCTTTAGGAAATACATCTGATGGTAATTTTTAATATGCTAACTCCTCCCTTTATTGTCCATAAATTCACAGCAAATACAATATCTTTGTTGAGGATATTATGGTCCAAGATGTGAAATTCGTCTCCTCCAACTGTAAATACAGAGACTTGCAAACGCTACTCCAAAGCACCACAGTGAAGTCTTTGCCTTTGGTGGACTCAGCAGGTAAGCAATACGGAGAAACTGGTCCATCCTCAAGACTGTCTCAGCTTCAAATTACATGCTGTGAAGCAGACAGTGTGACCTACTACACAAAAATCATCCTAAAAATCTTCCACTCTGGATGATGTATGACAGAAGGCTGTTCCAGCTGGGCAGACAGGTGAGCTGAAGTGTGGGCAGTGAAGCAGATATAGCTCATAAGGGAGGTGTGTGGGAAGTCTGTAGACTGAACTGTGACAACAAGGCCTTCCTGGGATCTTGCATAAGTAAAGAGCCTGCTTCTGATGTGTTGCTGAGGAGTGGTACAGCCCAGGAACAGTGAGCTTCCTTCCCACAGCCTAGTAGCAATTTGCGTGACAGGTCAATGGCTCCTGTATAAATCTAGATGGAATGAGCCTAAGGACTTTGAAGAGCCTGGAGGAAGGAAGGGGACATTCAAAAACTTGAAGTGATTTAATGGCTTGTCTGCTCTGTTATGCAGAGACCATGATCCTTCTGGGGTCTGTAGAACGATCTGAACTGCAAGCTCTCCTCCAGAGACACATAAGCCCAGAACGGCGACAGCTCCTCAACAGAGAAAGGCAGCAGAAGCTGTTTGAGGCACCCTATGATGGACACAGCAAGGGATTGTGGGAAAACCTGCCAAAGCTGAAGCATGATTCTTTTGCTTATGTTGATGAGGATGAGGATACAGATGAGAAGGAAGAGGTGAGGAAGAGAAATGAGGAGACTGCAACACACAGAGACTGGTTAAGAAGCAGTAAGGCATTTTGAGAAGCTGAGAAAGAAATGACACCAGGTTGAGTTTATATTCTCTCCTTTCCATAACAGCTGCCTCAGCCCCCAAGTCCCACTCCCAGTTACCCAGAGGAGCCCAATGGCCTGACAAATCCTCTTAAACAAATGACTGAAACTTCAGCGCCCCAGCAATACTCAGGTATAGTAACTTCTGGCACACCTCAAAAACATCCTAGACAGCTTGGAGAAGCTTTCATGCTAGCTGTGTATGCATGCCTGTGTGAAGTGCTAGTTTCCCAGAGACCGAGAGTAGGAGCTTTCTCTGCTGTTCCAGCACTAACAATACTTTGTTAGTGCACCTCAACATCAGAGTACTGTGCCTGGAAATATCTTTTGTTGTGATCTCAGAGAGTATGGCAAAAGTAGGTCCACTAAAGATGCTCTCTCTCTGTTAGTACTCCTCACTCCATCCTTTGCAATAACATCTCCTTGGACATCCTCTGGAGAGCCTGCATGGAAGGGTCCCATCTTGTGGCTCCTTCACCACATGGATTAATTTGATTCAGCTACATTAATATGATGGACAAATACTGATGTATTGTGTTGTTTGTGTGATGTCCCAGGCTATATTAGCTTTCCTTTCAAGACTGTACTTATAGCTCATCTTTGATTTGTATATGGTGTATATTTGATACATGATGGTGGGTTGTTTTTTCTCCTTTATGCACCCTGAAACACCCAGAGAGTAAGTAAGCACAGAGATGTAGTCCAATCTCAAGAATAAATACAGAGGATAGAGCTCTAGCTCATGCCTTTAGGCACCCAAGTGTTAGCATATAATACAGCATATAGCACATTCTGGTTCATTAACACTCTCATGTATGACTAAACCTTTAAAGCATAGAAAAATCCATGCTCTGCTTCCAGAGTAACGGAGTGCTCAGGCAGCCGTCCATCTCCCCTACCAAAGCAGAAAAAGAATCACATATGAAAACAAGGACCGTGTGTGACACATTTTACGTCAAGCTGAGTGACCCAGGAATTACAAGAGGAGGTGGTACAGGAGTGACTCCATGAGACTTTGTCTTTTTTAGTTTAGCTCACAGCTATCATTGTTTCTAACCAAACTTCCTCCACAGCCTTGTTCACAACAACACAAAACTCTGTCTCCTCCTCTTTGCTAACTCTTGTCTATCCTGCCCAGGAGTATAATTTCCATTCCCATCATTATACTGCTCCCATAACCCATGGACTCCTCACCCCTTTGCACCTGTCACATTCAGTCTGTTGATATGTTTTGTCTTTGAAGTATTTTCCAAATTCTTACCTGCTTTGTCACACTCATCCTCCAAGCCACATTCTCTTTGTGGACTGCAGAAACCTTTTGTCACAGCATTTTATTCCATGTATCAGATTGTTTGCTGTGTCAGTAGTCCTGCCTTTGGTTTGTTGTTTCTTTTTTTTCTGATCAGTATTATCTGCAAAGATAACTTTGTAATGGTTTGTTTCCTCTCTTTGAGGAACAGATATTGCATGGAAATATTAATCCCGGAATGTCCCAGACACCAAAGATGGTGTCTAAGAAGAAATTCAATGCTAGATTGTGACTGACTCAACCTTATCATATACCACATATCGTGTCCCTCATGTTATTTCCAAGCTTGACTTGGGTAAGGGGCTTTGTATTTTTTTCTCTCAGTTGTTCTTCTGTCTTATCCATGTGTTTGTTGTCACCCTGCAGGTAATTTCAGGAGTTTGAGGCAAATGATCCAGCAGCTCTTGTGCCATTGCAGCCATCCACTTGAAAGAGAGGGCACTGTCCAGGTTAGAGCTACAGAGACCCTAGTTGTACCCTGAAGAAGGAAGGGAATGCAATGGAAATAGAGCCTACTACTCAGAGACATTTGGCATTTGGTCGAAGCACAGACACAATTATGGTTCTGAACTCTTACAGCACCAGTGGGGAACAGTGGCCAAGGTGAAAGGGTTTGATTACTGTAAAGGAATGTGCATCTTCCTAACGAGCCACCTGTGCTCAAGTGTCAAGGCTGCCACTATGATTGAGGGTGGGCATAATTTTCTCAGTGAAAAAAATTAGTATTTTGGCCAGCCTGCAATAAAGTGCAGTTCTACTCCATGTGGCAAACAGTTTTGGCAAGATAGAGGAAAATGAAAAATGCTTTTGGCTCTTGCAATGATAAATGCCCTTGTTTATCTGGCACATCTGCACAGGGTTTAAGGATATCATAAAGAGCTTATGGGAGACCCCTCCACCCTAGGGCAGAGGTTGGACCCCATGTGGGTTATCTTGAGTGAATCTACATCAGTACTAGATGACTATGTTTAGGCTGAATTGTTCCACCAGAATTCAATGATGAATTGTAATTGGCAATAGAAGCACATCAAGTTCAGAGTACACCTTATAATGGATGAATATAAAGAAAGTCTAACCCCTCAGTAATACACTATTTGGAACAAAAAAGGGGACCACATGGGGAGATCAGGCTCTGCAATTTTTTCCTTTCTGTATTCTGTACTCCGTGAAACTGTGGGTTCTTTGACTGTCCTGAGCAGTGTTTTCTCCTACAGGAGCCAGTGGAAGCTGTTGAGACAATGACACCAGAAGAGGTAAGACCATCTGCAGAAAGGGAGTGAGGTTAAGTGAGTGCTTCTTTTACCCATTTCCTGTCACTTGCAACACTTCTTGAACACCAGCAACCTCAGTGATTGCCACATAAAGCCACAGCTAAAGCCATTTTCTTCTCCAAGTTGCACAGTGGGCAAGTCTCACCTAACTGGAGAAGTTTCCTGACTAGATGTGTTGATAAGGCTCTGACTAATCTGATCTAGCTTTGAAGTCAGCC
Organism: Pitta sordida; assembly: GCA_013390025.1. Lineage (NCBI taxonomy): Eukaryota > Metazoa > Chordata > Aves > Passeriformes > Pittidae > Pitta > Pitta sordida. Next base: position 109,991 of record WEKX01026544.1, on the reverse strand, counting down.
CTGCTGCAGGCAGGACTTTGGACTAGAGCCTTCCACAGATGCCACCTCACCTAAATCTTTCTGTGCTGTTCCTCCACTTTTTAAACAAAGGATCAATTATCTCGCAATGACAAGGGGAAGATGCACTCAGAAAAGAAAGATAAAGATGTTCACTCTCTCTTTAAGCAGGAAGAAGCAAAACTTCTTCTTCTCAGAAAATCTCTGTGGTACTGGAATTCCTCTATTTCCATAGGGACTTGGCATCTGGCAAGAAAGGAGTGGGAAACCTCAGGGGTCTGAGATAACAGGCAAGATCCATGATCTACATGGGAAGGAGGAAGCATTAATGGACAAGGGGACTAGTTTGAGTACACAAGACAGCAGCACTGCAGATCACTGTAAGAGTGATTCCTCTTCTTTCCTGTGTCAGATAGATGCTTGGGAACAGGAGGAGCTGAACAAGAACGTGTGCTTTGACAGCTGCCGCATAGACCCCTCCCCTTTCCAACTGGTGGAGAGAACTTCCCTGCACAAGGTGGGTGCCGATGTCTCCCTGAGGCATACATTGTTTAGCTCCACTCTACCTATCATTGCACGTTCAGTCTATGATTTATTTCCTCTTTGTCTTTACCTACAACTACTACCCCCAGCTTATTCCACATCCAGTTACAGAAGTCAGTTTGTTCCTATAACCGTCTGTGTGTACCTCCAATCTCCTGCAGAATGAGAGGCTATGTGACAAGAAGTTTGAGTGCATTTGTTAAAAAAGCTTTTGGACACCACATAGGATTTCCCAGCTGCTACATTAACACTACGGTATTGTACGGCTTGCTGCTGGGACATTACACTGATATTTCTGCTCTGCTTTGTCAGTGTGCAGCACTGGAATCAGTACTCCTGTATTTCTCAGGATGTTTCTGTCAAGGTGTAGAGCCATGTCATAGGCTCTTCATTGAACAGAAGCACAAGGAAAAAGGAGTTTGGATCATACAACTTCTAGAATCAGCACAGGATGTCTGGGGATTAAAGCAATGGTATATTAGGGGGAAGAGAGGACTGAGCTTTCAGTCAGTGGAAAGGGAGCAGTCTACTGAAGCTAAAGTATACAGTGCATGTTTTTAGCAATAATAATTAAATGTGAATGGTCAGCATATGCCTTGCTCAAAGTTAATTATTTACTGTTATCAAAAGGGTAAGATCTCAGTTTTGAGCCAAATAAGAACAGGTTAGCATGTAGTTCAGAGGAGTCTGGTGTTTTCTAAAGGGCTGGCTGAAGTCATCTGAAAACCACTAGAATTTATCTTTGAGAATATAGGCTTTACAAGAAATTATACCTGAAGGCTGCAAAAGGGGAAGTTTTGTACCTGTCATACAAAAGAGCAAGTGAGAAACTCTGAAGAAACACACAAATTAGCTTAACTTGGATGCACACAAAAAAGCAGGACTAAACAATCAGACCATCCGAGGTAAACATAGTTAGAGCTAAATATGAGACTATTGACAATGGCAAGAATATCACAGTTTATCATGATCAAACTATATTTAAGCAATCTGTTTTTACATTAGGATAAAATGTTCCTGAGAAATGAGATCTTTCCTAGTTTACACTTGAACTTGACATTCAGTGTCTCATATGAGGTAAAAAAAAAGGCAGACTGTGGAAGAACAACTAAATGTAAGGCCACAGGTGAAGTCCAGCTGGAGCTCAGCTCAAAGAAATTGAAGTTTGGAAATACACCACAGATGAGCAGTCAGAATGTGAAAAGTTTTTTAAAGCCAGATCTATAAAAAATAGCAAAATAATGAGGTATATTTAGGCTGAAGAAGACTGATAGCAGTGTGATATTTGCCCTTTCAAAGAGACTTTGTAAGAGAAAGGGAATAACTTGTACTAGTGTTCTCACTGCAGTGGAAAAGCAGCAACAAGCTTTGACAGAAAATATTCTGGGACAGGAAAAAAGAAATATTCTATTGTTCAGGAAAGCACTGGACTAAGCAACTAAGCAGTTTTCAGCTTTATATATGCTAGGTCAATTTCCAGCACCAAAACTAAATAGGATATGCGCAAGTCCCCAAATACACAATGCAGGGTGTTGCATGTGTTGCGGGATGAGAGTGACCTTGAGAATGTACTCTCCACCATCAATACACTCCCAACTTTGGCTTCACAGCAGAAGGACCAAGGGGTAGTATTTGGCAGATACAAAAGGGAAGGGAAAGCAGTAGTTTCTCACTGGGATAACTTCAGACATGTGTGCCTTTGTGATTTCCGTTTCCAAATCCCAAGTCCCAGCTCTAGCACCAAGTACCAAATTACCAGTTTTCAAAGTCTCTGAAGTGGTCTTTTGTGGTTTTGCTCATAGACACATACATTGTTCTCATTATTGGGCCTCAGCCATGCCTATGTGACCAGTATGGGGAAACTGAGGGGAGTGTTGGCTTTGGAAGAGGTAAGTACAGATGCTTTATCATCCTCTTAATTAACTGTAAATGTCCTTTGGATCACTGCAATACCTTACAGGTGTTGCAAGTTCCAGCTGGGAATATACATAATGACAATAGCCACATTTTCAATCCAGTATTGAATTATGAGTCAACTCTTTGGAAGCCATGTAGAGGAATGGATGACTGCATTTCAGAGGAGGCAGCAGGTGTTGTTTACAGGAATGTTAGAAGGTTCATCCTTTTCATGAGTGTAGGGCTCTTAACTGAGTGGCTATTGCTGTTTCTAAAAGCGGTGTGGAACTTGTTATTTACCATGGAATTTTTCATTATACCACCAGCGTAAAAGATTACCTCCACGGGCCCCAGCTAGAGCTGTGCTTCTATTTGTGATCCCTTGCTCTGGGGAGTAGATGGACTTCTGCTGAGTAGGGCAGGATCACCCTCCCCTTCAACTGTTTTTTCTGAACCTTTTCTCTTCTTACAGCTCCAGAAAGCAATAGAGGGTTCAACACGCTCTGGGGTTCATCTCCGCCCACCCCTCGCTAGTTTCCGTGATACCAACCGGACTTCCACCAACACTGAGAAGGTCAGTCAGGCCACTCAGGCATGGAGCCGGGAGGACAATGGCATGGTGGCAGCACAGCAAGCAGCAGACTTGGGAACTGACACCCCCCAGCCTCCCTGCTCATACTCCCCCCAGTCCTCACACTCACATGAAGAGGGAGAAGTCCCGAGCTCCACTTATGCCACTGATACTGAGTTGGAAGAGATGGAGCTGACAGGGCCAGTTGCTGAAAACATCTCAGATATCCTCAAGGACATAAGCCTACGCACCACTGACCTGGATGAAGATGAAGATGAGGATGAGGATGTTCGCTTATAGGTGGTGTGAGGGTACTAATCCATCACACTCTTCAGTGAGCCAGTCTCCTTGTGTTTTGCTCCTCAAAGAGAAGCTTTTGAATGTTCTTTGCAATCCCCACAGATGAATGACTCAGCTGGGAAGAGGGGCATCAGACGTACCCTTTTTTCTGCTGCATTCTCTGTGCAAAGATTGTTGAGCTGTTGCACTATACAGGTGTGTGCAGGCATCAGATGTGGACTGGAAGGTGCCAAAGTACAGACTCATAATGCTTAGGCTTCTGCCATGTCTACATAACAAGGCAGAAGAGATTATAACAGCACGTGAATACTGCAGGACAGAGTCAGGATGCTCTGATTCAATCTGCCATATGGAAAGTGGAGGAGGATCAGTTCTCATTCATCATTGGTGTCACCCTTTCAGTCACACCTGGCCTGCACACACCAGTGTAGCACAGCCAGACCTTCAGCCTAGAAGCATACTGCTGCTTCCGACTGCAATCCTGTCCATGTTGCTGCAACTCCTTTTCACTAGCTCCTATCCTGCATCGTCCCCCAAACATTCCCATGTAGAACATTTTTATTCTTTCTCAATTTTTACTCTGGGATTTTCCTGGAAGGGGGTGCAGTTAGGAGCTTCTCCTCTGTCCTTTAGCTGAGCCATGCCCTAAAAACAGATGGGAGGAAAATATCTGGTGTATGTGTCATGTCTTGAATTCAGACAGGACTTTACAAAACACTGGAAGGGAGAAAATCCTCTTTCTTTTCCTATCTCTGGAATTTTTAAACAGAATAGACAAATCCTAAGTCAGGGCATCCTCAGTGTTGGGGGATGAGGAGTAAAACAGCGTGTATGTACCTATATTTCAAATACCTGTGTTCGTCTCTCTTAATCACTGTTCACAATTTTTCCACAATTATAGTCTTAAAATATAAGAACTCAAAAAAAAAATTTATGGAATGTTAGCAGGCTGCCAAAAAATACAGCAGAGGGAAACCACATTTTCTACACTTTGAAAATAGGTTTCTTTCTGAAAAGTCCTGCTCTCTTTCCTGCTAATTCTACACTGCCTACTTTCCACATACTTCTGCATACCTCAGATCTGAGAATTCCAGCTCTCACTTTTGCCAGCTTGTCTCCATTGTGACTAACAGCAGAGACCTCAACCTTTGTCTGCAGCATCCCTCTCTATTCCAGTTCTAAATCTGGAGCAGATCTTGATCTGCATCTTGCAAAAAGATGTCTTGTCAGTTCGTGTCATGCATGCAAAACCTTAGCATCCAAAGATAAGATGCTGCTTTGTTGAACTCACTGCTCCTGTGAGGTTTTCTGAGTAAATAGGCAAAATCAAATTCTCTGTATTCTGTAGCTTTCTTCTAACAGTCTACATCTCCTATCATATTTTTAGTGTCTCATGGCACTTAGTTGCAGTCCCAAGCAGCCTATTGGATGTGTTTCCACTTATCAGCAACAGAGAAGAAATCCAGGCTCTGAGAATAGGTTCTTGGGGGTATTCTCTCAGATGCTCGATGACATCCCCTTTCCTGATATGCATTAGTAAAGCATTATCTAACTTAATGTGACCAGTTTCACCTTATTGGGTAATTTTCCATAAGCTGTCTCTGGAGCAAGTAAAAAATATCATTACCTCTAACCCAGTCACAAAAGGAAAATTCCCTCCTGGCTTTAATTCCAAGGATTGACAGTGACCTTGCACCTGTGCCTCTTGGATGATGCTTATGGGTGGAAGAGCCTGTGACAAGATCACAGTAGAAAGAAATCTTACCAGATAGCCTTTCTAAGAGGGAGACATTTATTTTTGCTGTCTGGAATTCAGAGCCCACCAGCTGTGTATTGTCTTTGGCATGTGATCCCCCTTTGTAAGCTAACTGGGGACAGCCTTTCCCCGTTTTAATGATCTTCTGTCATCCAAGAGTCACCCTGTCCTTGTGAGAAGACAATGGTAATCGGAGGGCAAGTCTCTTGCACACACCAGCTGCTTGACTCCACCAGAGGGGCACATTTCTGTCTGCCAGGCATTAACACACAGACTCCCTGCTACCTTTGTGTCACTTTCCACTGCCTGCAGAGAACAGGCAAAACAACTGCTTTTTTTTCTGCCTTTTTTTTCCCTCAGGGAATTGCAATAGTTTCTTTATATAAGCAGAAGAGAAATGACATTTCTTTTAAAAACACATAAATGTGCAGTGAGTGACAACACTGAGACCAAATCAGATCTGAGGGTCGTTGTACCCTCACAAAGGACAAGTTTCTCCAAGTCATCCCCAGCCTTATTGTAGGGACACATATTTTGCAGCTAAACCCAATGCTTCCACTGAGACAGATGAGACAAGGTGAAACTTTGAGGCTGGAGTCAATACACCTCCCCATCCTCTCTCCTGAATACAGATACATGTTCTGCTCCAGTCCCACACTTCTACAGTGTGTTACAGAAGAATGGGGATCTGAGTGGCTGAGAAAGCAGATGGAGTCTAAATCAAAGCCAGCAAGTGTGTGAGTCATGACAGACAGATTGTGAGCGGGGGGAGATGAAGCTGGAACAAAAATGATGCACATAGAGAGGCTTGGGGAAAGACAGAAGCTAATCAGGAAAGTTTCTTGAGGTTTGTCACCTGAGAGTACAAGAGCACACACGTGTGCCCACATATGCACACACACACATACCTTTCCATTCCCATTACCTTTAGCTGTCTCAGGTTTACTGTGGGGAGCTGGACTGCTTCCTGTGGATGAGCTGAAAGGTGGGTATAATGCTGCTCCTTGTAGACATTACTCAAGAATCATCCCAGATATTGCCTCTACCCATGGAACTGTAGCAGCATTCATCTGCACCATTTTCCACCTGTATTCATACAGGACAATGCAGAGGGAGCCAGCGTGGGACAAAAACATATTGCAAAGATGGTTTGCAAAAGCTGAAGTTATTTCGACTTCCATTTTACCAATATAATCTTCACTGAGCTGATGCCAAGTACTTTAGTAGGCATAAAATATGCAGTAAACTGACACTGAACTCAAGTGAATTTAAGCTTGTGCCCTCTCAGGCAATGCTGCTACACCCCCTCAAAGTTTAAACTTGAAATCTTTGTCCAGCAAACAAAGTCACACTGAGGTATCATTCTAAAACTTGCATCTTCCATCCTGCCCAAGTTGTACAGACTTGGTTACCTACATGGAAAAATAATTTTTTCTCCATCACAAAATACCACCAGAATTTGTATCAGCACTAGGGCCTTCCCATTCAGCTAGAAATTTGAATCTCCAAGCAAAAATCCAAGCAAAAGTCTTGGAATATAATAAGCTCTGAGGCTGTTTTCGTTTATAGCAGCTTGTTTTGCTCCTAAATATTATGTGCTTTTGCTGAAAATCATTGTTTTGGGCAGAGCTTCATGTTAGATCAAGCTTGCCACTACCACTTAAATCACTAAAATAGAGCTGATCTTGTTCAGTATTTTCAACTCCAAACACCTGCTGAACTACATTTGAGACCTAACATAATAGTCTGAGAATACAACAATGAAAAATCTCCATCAGAGCAGAAAATCTGAAGAAAACACCACCACCAAAAACAACAAAAGAAAAACTAAATAAAATCCTTCGACCTTGTATCTTCAAAATAAATGCAGTCTTAATCTCAACTAATTGTCAATTCACTGAAATTAACCAAGGCAAGAAATAATCCCTTAAATTTTAATCTAGCAAAAAATTAAACTCTCGTTTCACATGGCATTTAAAGGCAAAAGCAGAAATCTTGCTTTTAAATCCACCAATATAAAGATTTGAAAAGACAGGGAAAGCTTAAGGTTGGTAAGACAACAGGTAGGGCTTTGGGTAGTTATGACAAGGCTAAGAGACTTGGTCATGAGTTGGATGAAGGAGAAAACACATGGAGGACTGCTGGACAAGAAAGATTTGCTTTAACAATGTAACTTTTTTGGTTGGCAAATTATTTAAGAAAAATTCTAGTTTGCTATGCCTATGGACAAAACCATCTAGTAGAAGCAGAATTACAGAGACAGATAGAGTCCATAAAAATATCTTCCCTCTTCTCCCCAGTTATGCAGACACTCTATGGGTGTGTATGTGTAGTGATCAGAGTACAAGACAGGGCAATAAACAGCTGACCAAGCAAAGTCTAACTCCAGGAAGGATATACTAATTAAAAACATACTATTATAAATATGGTCACAGCAAGCACTAAGTTGCTCATGGCCACATAAGCAGATATCTGGGCACAGCTCTCATAAAAATTTAACCAACACTGGAGACCAGTAATTAATATTTCCACCAAAAAAACATGCCTAAGCATTAGCATTCTCAGAGAAAAACATATTGTATCTTGAGACGTGTGATGCAAAACATTTGAAGGCTTTACTTGTGGGAGGCAAGCTTAAGATGGTTCTGACCATAAGCCACAGGATGTTCTTCTGTGCCCCCCCACTGCCACTGGAGAGACAACCCCGTGCACGTGTACTCATGTGCACACATGCAAACATCACCTCTTTCAAATCACAGCTGTGCAACAACAGAAAGCTCTGCAATTCAGCTGCTGGTGCCTTGAGCCACATCTCCCCTCTCCTCAGTTTGCTGGAAGCCACTAAGTCACGGCGCAGCCTTGCAGTACAACAAGCAACTAAAGACATTGCTGTGGGCTCTGCTAGGATTAGTGTGATAGCTAAATGAAGCCACTCTCAGACAAACTTATTACTAGTTCAAGCAATGGCCTTTCAAATCAGTGTTCGCTCACATTCCAGCTGTTTTGGCGTGCTGCTTGTACAAACATCTTCTGTTGCACAGTAAAACCAGCACTGAAACTTCTCTAGCCAACTTGAGGGATTGTACCTGCTATGGAGGACTATGAGGAAAAGTCCAGCAGCAAATTTGTAAAGCAAATAGAATGTAAAGAAAGGAAAATATGAACTGCCTGCTTATATGAACAATCCAAATACTGCTAATATCTCACTGTTTACTGCGTAGCTCCTAAGTTTGAAGAGCAGAAGGTAAAAATACAAGATGTACTGAGATATGCTCAGAATTGAAGTCACATAAACTCAAGTTAGAAGCTTTTCAGTTTTTCCACGCAGAAACAAATGCAAGACAGTAATAGAAGGCTTATGAGGAATGCATTTTAAAAAAAAAGAAAAGAAAAAAAAATCTGCTTTTTTCTCCCCCTCAAACTTCTACAGTGCACTTAAGCAAATGGGCTGTGAAAAGAAATGGGAGCCGAGATGACTGGATTATGACCAAACATGTCACAGAATCTTATGCTTAAATCAAATTTGCAATTTCTCTGGCACAGAAGATATGAACTGTTTGAGAAACTGTATCAAAAATACCGTTGCAGCTGGCAAAGTGCAGATCCACTGAGGTGTGCAGCAAAAATGCTCTCATGCCTCTTTTATTTACTGTTTTCATTAATGACTTAGAAATAACACGAGAAATTGTAAAACAGTAACATGAGAGTAGCATATGGTAGGTTTGCCATCGAGTCTACACAGAGCAGTAAGCAGAAAGTGAAGATCAGAGACTGAGGCAGACATCATAGAATGAGGTTCGTGTTGGGGCTAAGCAGCTAAATCCAGAGGAGATGAACTTAACTGAGGGATAAGTCTAGCCAAGTATGATGGTAAAAGAGTACTTTTAAGTGAAGCACTCAGCAGCTGGACATGATCTTTGTAGCATAATGTGAAATTAAGAAAAAAAAGACAATACAGAGGTATGACTTGCAGGCCTAGAGACATGTTATTTCCCCAGGGACTCATGTCTTAAACAAATGTGGAATAACTGATTTCATTTGGCACACTACATTATTAAAAAAAAAAAAAAAGTAGTGACAATTTAAAGGCCATTTGGGGGAAAAAACCAAACATCAAACAAACAACAAAAGTGAACTCCACAAAACCAGGAGAGACTGACAAAAATAAAAAAAACTGAAGGAGTTGAGTAACTGTGTTTTATGCGAGTCACAAGTAATTACATGCACATAATTATGCAGACGGACATATTGAGTGGTGAGTGGCAATCTATTCAAGTAGCAAAGGCAGGTACACTGGAAAGAAGCAAATTAACTTCAAATAGAACACAGAAAGCAAATGTCAGCAAAACAGCCCTGATTGTGAAACATGCTACCCCTTAGGCAGGCCAACAACAACCACTGGAAAAGCACAAGTATCTTGACAAGGAAATATGTATATTTTATGGCTAGAATTTAAAAGTCTACAATGGTAAACAAATACCTACTGGATCTGGCCTAATGTCCTGCAACAGAAGCAGATGATATAATGTTGGAAATGCAGGGACGTTCCTTTCCCTCTGGGTCAACCAATTCCCCAAGCTGCTATGAGAAGACCAGGCTGAGAAGCACTGATTTAAAACTGAAATGTGAACCCAGAGTCATGCTACCAAAAGTCAGTGTCCACGCATCAAACTAGTTTGTGCCCTACCCTAACCTGCTGTTGTGAAAGTACTGTCCAACTCTGTGCCAGATGTGTCTGCATGTCACCAAAACTGGGACAAAACTTCCGCATATCACCTGGAAAACGCTTATTCAGTGTAACAGGAAAACTCACTCTACACTAAACCAGGAGATTCTGTTGATGTGATGCTTTCTATCCTCAAATCTACCACAATGGCCTGGGATTTGTGTCATGGTAGTCACAGACACATCAGATTTTTGCCCTGTATAGTCAAACATGATGTTCTTCTTAATGAGAAATAGTGTATCAGATATTTCCTATGCTGTGATGCTTCTCCAAGCCACTGTGGATCTTTTTCAATGTGCTCCGTCAGAATATCTTATTGAAACCCACCCCTTCTTCCTAGGATCCTTCTTCCTCAGACGCAACTCCCCTGGAACCAGTCCCACAGAAATAAAACACTTCCACCAGCCAGGATGGCAAGACCACATTCTGTTTAATAACAACTCCATAAAGGACTGTACATGCTATTTTGAGCTACCTCCCCTCCTTTACTGTGGTTACTGCCACATACAGGCATGGAGGTGTGTAGTGCCATATAGTTTTCTAAGTCTATATGCAGTGTGTGCACATGTATGTATGTGGTTGCACATGTATGTATTTCTATATATCTTTGTAGAAGTGTTATCTCGTAAGTCACATTATCAAAACATGCGAAGTATATCCAACAAAAATTTTCAGGCAAACATGTTTTGGAGCTGGAAGACCAAAGGCAAGTTAGACTCATTTTAGTTATTAAGGGCTAGTGTGGGACAAGGTAAGGACGAAAGCTTTCAATAGTGGGTCTCTTTCCCTTTTTATTTTACTTCAGTTCAGTACGTTCTCCCCAAATGTCAATGAACCGCTATAATCACTAGCTTGAAAGAATACATACAATCACCATGCAGCTTCCCCCCTACAGAAAATGTGTACAGTCCTGGGAGGAGCTCTTTAAAATTGCTTTGCAGCAAACTCCATGGTCCCATATGCTTATGCTGAAGTAGTTTCAGATACTGAGGATACAACACATAAAGACCCAAGCCTTTAGTTATTTTGATACATGCTTCAGGAATCCATTCCACGTGCCACCCCTGAGCCTCCCATCCACCACCTTTGTACCTCCCAAATCCTCTGCACCCACCCATATCTGAAAAGATCTGAAACAAGAGAAATCCTGTTCCCTGCAAAATTACATTTCAGTCCCACTTGTATAGTGTAGGGATTCCTAGAGATCTCCAATCATGCACAACATCCACAAATCAGAGAAGAAAAATTAAAGCCAAACAAGAATATATACCTGCAAAAGAGCTTTTGGCTTGCTACATTGCTCAAACATGCAGTATCTGAAAAGTAGGGAAGCCCACCTGTACTTGCCTCATGTGAACTTGGCAGAGCTCTGGAAGCAGGTTCTTAACCTTTTGGCCTCCAACTCATGACTAGATTTCCATGCCCAATGAAAATGAATCCAGAAGGACAATGAATCTGGACTAGATGCCTGTATATTATTAGAAGCAAATCTTGATGCATGATTTTGCCTTCATAATGGAGAAAAAGCCTTTTTAGGTGGTTTTGTCTTGCTAGCATGGACACCTGTTCCCTTATGGGAAAGCAAAGACAAGACTAGATTTCAGAATGCATTTAAAATGTCCCCAGTCAAAGAAGATGAGGAAGATCCACAAAACACTGCAATCCCTCTCTTCCTAGAAGGCAGCAGCTACTACTCACCAGTAAGTAAGTCCTGCCCATGGCAGAGGGGTTGGACTAGATGACTTTTAAGGTCCTTTCCAACCCAAATCATTCTGTGATTCTACAGTATCTGCACTGAGAACATTCTCAAACAAGTCTTTACAGTTTTAGTAAACATACTGCTTCTCAGAGTCACAGCTTGACTAAATTTTTCCTCTTTCAACAACGTGTATCTGCACTGGAAAAATATATCACGTATTTTATTTTCTTTTGTGCAGACCAACACTAACAATCATACAACTTCTCTTCATTTCCAAGGAAAATGTAACACTTTGATCTGCCTATGCTGGAGAAAAATGTCAGTGCAAGGATGTAAATAGACCCTAATGTTCCAAGCGCAGATCTTCCATGCCCATTTCTTAACATAATAACCACTTGTCTCATGCCTACCCCTGTCAATTCATGGAGCTGGTTGTGCTGATGAGAGACCATAGTGTCCCCAGGTATCATGGCACAGAGAGACAAAGAGAGACACCGATCTGGCACAGAAGTCCAGCTCTTCTGCTCCTGCACAGGTTCACTACTACTTAGCTTGGGAAAAGCCTATGATACAAAAGAGGCACCTGACACTGACTTTACAGCTTGCAATCATATTTGAGACTGTGCTTTAACAACTGTAGGCTGTCCTACACATACATTTAGTTCTAATAGGCACTATTTTACTCACATTTCCCCTGTTTATTTTTCCTTTCCCTGAGCCACGGCATAGAAATCTTTCCCTGTACAATTGCTACAGGGGAGGAAAAGCCAAGATGAAACTGTTATTTTGTTACATTTTTCTAGATGTAAGGGCACCAGCTGCTGATAATCTCTGTACTTATCTTTTTTCTTCTTTCCTTTTTTTTTTCGAAAAAGTTTGTTGGTTTAAAAGATATGACAGAGTTGTCTGAACAAGGAACATTGGAAATCCCACCTGGGAGAAATTAGAAGAGTTTAGACTATGCCAATATTGCTCTGCTTTCTGCAGCATTTAGAGGCGGATTTATTTGAGTTTCTCCTTCTAGGCAATTACCAATAAAACAGTAAGGCAAATTGAGCTGAATCTAGGTTTTTGGGTTTCCAGTGAGAACAGAACTTACATTAAATACATTTGGACAATGAGTAAGTTCTTATTTGGTGTACTTCTCATGCGATTTCCTGAAAGAACTAAGCATATTGTGAACTGTTTTTCGAAGGCAATGAAAAAGAAGCTAGCAGGTACCCAAACTGAGGAAGATCTCTTTCCTATCACTTTGTTTTACAGAAAAAAAAAGTGTGGGTTGGACTAAGGAACACCATAAACTGCAACAATCCTGATCCTAAAGCTTGTGCAGCAAGTCTGACATGAAGCTTCCTACCTGTGTTGCGTAAACAAAAGACATCCAGCTTTCCTTGACCTTTGTCCCAAGCTGTTTCTTAATGTCTTTCTCTCTCTAACTAGACTTCTCCTTACTGTTGCACAGAGCACACATAGTTGTCCACAAGGTTGTACACACTACCTTGGCTCGCCACCTCATACCTCTGTCAAACTAAGAGAACCATTTCCTCTCTCCAGTTCTCTTCTCTGGGACTATAAACTAATATTGTTTCATTGTTGCTGTACACAGTACAGAATGCACAGACCCTGCCTAGGTGTGAAGCGCTCTTCTGGGTCTCCCACTAGATTGGAATTGGCTTAAAGTCAGGGATAAGTGACCCTTCCTACAGTTGTGCTTCACTCTTGCACAAGGCTCTCCTCTTGCAAATACAGGATAAGACTTATCTTTAGCTGCCATGGAGGGTAATCACTGAGTGCATACGAGATTTGTGCATGTTAATTTTATTAATTACATGCACATATCAGGTTACTTATGTCCTCCTGCCTGATTGCAAGTGTTTATCTCAAAGGAGCCTGTGGAAGGGAAGGGAATAGTGAGGGAAATAACAGGGCATAAATAATAACAAACACCAAATTAGATAAGAGCACACCAGAAATTCCAAGAAAAACACTATGGAGACAAGGGGCAGTATGTCCTCCATGGTGCCTTAGCTTAATCTTTTCAGTCGGATACGCATTTTACAACCAGCTTAAGCAAAGTTGCATCTTCAACCAAATAGTCTTCCACATTTCACCAGCCCTCAGTAATGCTTGCCTCACTAAGTGAAGCAATATGAAGAGTTCATCCCACTGAAACCCTTATTTAGATAGGGGACTGGGTTAGTTTTCAATGGGACCAGTTCCTGAGCAGCCAAATAAGCATTAGCGCTGGTGCTTTTTAGGCAGTAGAAATACACAGCTTGTGGTGGCGAAGAGAGGAGGGATGACAGCTCCTTTGAGTAGCTTAGAATCATCATGAAGATGCCGCTCAAAATCCACTTTCCTGGTTTCCCTAACCTGATACAAAGGAATGCCAGCTGTTGAGAACAGCACTCACGCTCCCTCTGCTCACCGCTGCTCCCTCCTCACTTTTATAGTAGGGTAAAAGTGCAGGGTCTGCTGTGGGTCAGCTGTGCACCAGCATTGGCACAAGGGCTGTGGGAGGTGAGCACAGACACAGAAAAGGGCTGCCTTCCTTTACAGCAGCTCACCATTGAATCAGCTTAGAAGTATGGTTAAACTCTGATCTCCACTGCAAGCCCGTCACGAAAAGGGACATTAAAGTTTTTAAGGGGGAAAAGCAAGTGAGTGACATGTTAGCAGCTTTCCAGAAGATGGTGATTTAGAGGCACAGAAACTGAAAGAAGCAGACTGACTTCTTCATCCTAGAGCTTGAGGTAATGGAGTTGAAAAGAAATCAGAAGGCATGTAAAGAAAGCTTCAGGTTTATATAAAAGAAAAACTTATGAAATAGTATAACTAATCAGGTATGACCAATCATGGAAAAGGAACAAGAGCAAATTTTCTTGCAGTGGAAGCTTTTAAATTAGGGTCACTTGTGTTTAAGCCTTCATTTGTGTTTAGCAGAGTAATTTCAACAAATTCCTATTGAAGACAAAGTCTTGGGGAAAAGATAGAAATCTACCTCCACTGGTTCAAAAACATCAAAAATTTTTCTGTAATGCAGCTTTCCTTCACGAAGGGTTTGTGGAAACAAACAGCAGGGCTCAGTTTCTTAGTAACTGCAGATCAGGGAAACTGAGCTTACCTTTCCTTCTTATTTTCAGCCTCACAAATACAATTTGGGCTCTGACTCTGGCTGGACTATCTCCAACTCACCCCTCCTCACCAGGATAAAGGGACTGCAGGCCAAATTTCGCTCACAGAGCACCTGTGCCTCCCATATGCTTGAATAGGTATATCTATATAACAGCTTTTCTGGGAAACATACAGTAGGTTCCAGGTCTTCCTCTCTGATATTGGATACACACAAACAGCAGGCCTGTTACATAAGAAAAGGCCAGGTTATACAAATAATTTTCCACTTTCAAAGAGATTCAAACTGCCTTTCCATTTCAGCTCAGGATGCTCATTCAGCTGGCAAGTGTGCATAAGCAGACCAGCTCTCTCTGGTCAAGCTCCTAGGAAATATAGATACATTTCCCTTTTGGATTGTGGAGAGGACATGGAAAACAGCCTTTTTCTCTGTTTCAGGAAAAGGCTAAAATTTATTTCTCACAGAAAGCCAAGACTTTTATGAAAAAAAATAGAATTTAGTAAGTTTGAAAGTTTTGACAGAGAGTAGTGTTCAAACCAGTCTCTATACACAGAGAATGAGGCTATCAACAGGTTCCTTGAGATCAGGTTATGGAATTATACAGCAGGGTATAATTCTCTATCCCATTCCATGGAGGTTGGAAAAATCTACAGATGAGTTTTCTCTCTCTTTTGAACTCCATAAAATTTTCTATCAGGTAATTGTTTTCTCACTTCTTCCCATGTAGGTAATTCCCTATTACCGCTTTCTGTGGAGACAATGTACATCTTTCAGACATCAATCACATGTCTTAGTAAATGTACCACATGTCTATATTAAAGAAAAAGAAGCCCTGGACAAGTTGACCCACTAGTCCCAGTCCTGTAAACAACATAGAGGGATCATTAGAAGCTACTCTGAAAGTTACCGTAAGCATCCAGATTGGACCCGGGGAGGCACGTGGAAACAAAGTGGTCAGAGAAAAAAACAAGAAACCACACAAATCTCCCACAAGGGAACATACCCAACCATTTTTTTTTGTTTCCCTGAAGGCTTTTTAAAAAAAGAAATAAGAAAAGCTTAACACTTACTCATTTGTCATCTGCTGAGGTGCTCTTGGCACTTGCCCCACCTCTCTTTTCTGGCTAGTGCAATTTCCTAGGCCCTGCTCCAAGGCTAGATTCAAACCAGTTCAGGACAATGAGCTAGAACTGGTCCTGCAGGAACTACAGAAGATCACCTTTATCAAACACTCCTGCCCAGGTGAGGTTAGCACCTGAATGTGTAAACATCTTGGAAGAGATACTGAAAGGTCATCATCCAGGAGAACAACTACCTCCTTAGAGAGATGTAAGCAAGACCAAGCAAATGGGTAAAAAAAGATGGTCACAAAAACTTTTCCCTTTTACCTACACCAAATTACCAGTCTCACTTAAATATTCCAAAGGTCTTTCCTTTAGAGGTGCAATGGAGAGGGAAGACAGATCCGCTGGAAGTGGACCTGACTGGAAAGACTTGGAAAGAGGAGTCTTCATGCAGCTGCCTGTGTAAGTGGGAGAAAGCTGAGTGGGGAAAAGTTCTACCTGAGAATCCCATTCCTACTTTTCGTAACTCCTGGTCATCATCTGCTCTGCTTGCCAGGAGCTGTCTGAACTCTGAGACTTGATATTACTTCTGTCCTGTCACAATTTATTCTCCTTAGACATTCTTCCCTGCAAATACAAAGGAACTAAACCTGAACCAGGAAAGCAGCATGTATCACTCTCCTGTCACCCAAAAAATACGCCAAGCCTTAAGAGGAGGCAAAGATGGAACATGAATTAAACAGAACAGATATAAGTCAGAGTCTGTGAGAAAGAGTTGGCCTTGGAACAGTATGGCAGTGTCCAGGCAAATTCCTTTCTCTAGCTCATCAGATCTAGCATATGATCTACATCCATGCTTTGCTGACGATTCCTTGCAAGAGATCTGGCAATAAAAACTCAACACTTGGGTAATCTCTGCTTGTTCTGTTCAGTCCTTCATCAAAATCAACAACCTTGTACAATTTTTGCTCTTGTCCCTGTTTTTTTCCCTGGTGAGAGCTCAAAAGGAGACAATGTCCTTTCAAAAGCCTTCCCTCCTCAAAGGAGGTCTGTAGAAACATGGTAAGGAATAGCAAGAGACCAAATTTCCCCCAGCCAATGAACTATGTTTTTTTAAACAAAAAATACAGAACTTGTACAAATAGGGAAAACTCCTGAAATCAGCTTTCTCCACACCGTAAAAGAGATGGGAGGGGAAAACAAACAGACCAAATACTGAGCATTATTTACACTGTTTGGGGGTAGGAAAGCAAAAGAAGAAAACATAGGCAGGAAGAAGACAAATAGGAGGAGAAAACTTCTTCTCACTTCTTTTCCTCCAGCTACATTTGGCACTGCAGAAGGAGTGGCAGAAATGGGAAAGGGGCAGTACTTCTGTAAGTCATGACTGGAGTACTGGCCCTTCCTATTATTAACTGATTTGTTGTAAACACTTATCCAGCAATATCAAAAGGTTAAAAAAAAAGAAAAAACTGAAAACTCTAATGTAAACAGGGTATCAGTGATCTCATAGCTGTACACACTGTTCCTGGATCTGCTGCCTGCTCTCTGGGTCTCCCCATACTGCTGGCAAGAGAAAAGACAGAAGGATACAGCAGCAGCACCAAGACAGACAAATTCTCAACCCCCCTGCAAGCATCAGTTTTTTATGACTGTCTCTGTAGCTGAAAATGTCCTTTCCACTGGCTTCCAGTGCCCGATGCCAAAAGGACACACCACTCTTGCCAGCTCCTGGAAAGATAGAAATGTCAAAGCAAGAAACAAACAAATGGAAGAGACCAAAGCACGAATATCTGATAGCAGGGTTAGATTCGCATCTGCATCCATTCTTCCATGCCCCAGCAGAGCCATGCCCATGGAGCCACACCATCTGTACAGTGGCATAGCCTGTGCCCAGGGAGCAAAGTTTGTATCCATCAAACCTACAATTTTGTATCAAGGTGTTATTGAGGATCTGGTTACACAGCAAATCTTTCAACTCAGTACAGTCTGTATTGAATAAGGCCTTATCCTCTGTATCAGCCACAATCACAATACTAGTGCAATCTGTATTTGCAAAGCCACATCTTCATTTTAAACCAGTTTATATTCACATGTTCTACCAAAAGGGACCATGCCTAAGAGCAACATCCGTTCTGCCAAGATGAATTCTAGCCACATAACCGGTCCCTTTACCAAGCCTGTCTCATCAGCCACATACCCGGTACCAGAAGAGTTTCTATCCACAGCCAAGACTTTGTGTTAAAAAGATTTAGAAATTATTTACCAATCCAGATCTCTACAAGCATCTCATGTGTTGCCCAGAGCAATGAAAATCCAAAATATGTGTTCATGGGGAAGGGGAAGAAGAGGTTCTTATGCATCATTCCTCTTGTTTAAAAAAATAATTAAATGTCAGGAATGGAAGGTGTGTCTCCTCGGAAATATGGGGAGTTGGAGAGAAGAATCCCTCTAATTTCATTTCTTGCCACTCCTCTCTTTGTTCAGCAGTGATGAGAACTTCACAGAAAGCATCAGTTGTTTGTTTCTCCCTCTTCCTCATCAAAGGACTGCACCCCAGAGGAGGTGACATCTGAGACTTTGCGGCTCAGTGCAGCATGTTCCATCTCCTCTCGAGGAGATAGAGATTCCAGGTCCCGGCACACTGCATCATCCTCCTCTGGAGAGGGCTTCTTGTTTAGCAGAGGAGCCTTCTCCAGCCGTGGGTTCCCTTCATCCTCAATATGGTCCTCCATATATGTGCTAGACTCAGCTCCACCCCCACTCTGAGCAGTCTGCAGGGGCCACACGTGGACCAGCCCCGTGCTCTGGATGAAGTTCTGCTCCTGCCGCTGTTGCTGCAGCTGTTGCTGCTGGAGAAAGCTGCTCTGAAGCAAAATGCTTTCCTGAAGGTTTGTCTGGGACTCATCAAAATTCTGGCCTAAGTAGGAGCCAGTTGCTGGGGAAGCAATGAGGGACTGGTCACTGGCCTCCCAGGCATCGGATGAACCTAAGCAATACATGCCCTGCGAGACGTAGGAATGAGGCCAGCTATCATACTGCGTCTGGGCCATATGCTCTGCAAGTGAAGAAGGGAAACAACATATAGTTAGACACTCTCTAGGCCAATCTGACTCATTCAGGTGGCTTGCGTGCCTGTGCTGGCACTGCACTGTACAGGGTAGATGAATCCTTCAGAGGGAAGGAGGGTGAAGAAAAAACACAGTTTTAGGCAAAAGGCAGCTGACCTTGATTATACCCATAACTGACTTTAAGAGCTAGTAGCTAGCAACTATCCACAGCTATGCCCTAAAATGGCAAAAGGACTGGGCTTTGGAGCATCCCTGTTAAGATTAGATTCCTTGGATAGCTCCACAAATAGGGATGACTCTACTAGAACCCACTCCCAAAGACTAAGGCTACATAACAAAATAGAGAAGAAGGAAAGAGAGCAACATGACAACAAGGGCAGGAAAGGGTGTTTTAAGATGAGCAGGAATTACTGGAGCTCACCTTGGCTCTCCATCAGCTCCTGATAGTTCTCAGAGTAGTTGCCTGCTGGGTTGTCCTGATTTGAGTTTACACTAACATCCTCACCATCCATGGAGGACCAGGCCATGAGAGTTGCTTCAGAAATAGCAAATTGCTCCATCACTCCTGTGCCAAAGGAAACAGGGAGGGGAAGCAAGGATGTGTGAATGTCTCTACTTCCCATTACCCTCCTTAACCTCAACTCTTGTCCACAGTGTCCCACTCTTCTCTTATCTCAGCAACACCCATCACCCTCAACTGGCTCTCACCCTCTCCTCTTTGCATCCCATTGGCAATACTCCAACCACCAAGTCTCTCTACTTCAGCCACCTGAACCACCCACAGCCTCTCCTGAGTTGTTTTTCTTTTTTTTTCAGGCTTCTGCATTTTTGCCTCTCAGGAGTTCTGTTCTGGGACATCCCAAACAATTCAATTCACATGCCAAAATAAGTCAGCACTACCTGCAAGGAACCGGGCCTCCTTTTCCCCATCACTCAGGTCTGAGTAGGCATCAGCATCCTTGCGTGCTGTCTCATGCGTGTGCTGCTGCTGCTGGCTGTTAGCTTTGCCCCACCCTTGCCATTCAATCATGTGAGCCACACGGCCTTGGCCCATTGCTGTTGGCTTTGTGACGTGGTCCTTCATGCTGCGAGATATCCCTAAGGGACCAGACATTAGAAAACAAGGAAGGGCTATTACACAGCTCCAGGGTTGCCTGCCATGCTGTTTATCTCCCCTTGAAGTGGAACTTCTCCCTTCCTTTCCTGATAGGATTTATGCCTGTGGCTGGGTGTCTCCCACTTTTCACTTTATCACTCTACAGGAGGGTTTCTCCATCTCTCCTTAGACTAGTTCTCAGAAGGGGGAAAACGGGAAACCTAAAATATGAAAGACCATTTCCTTCCTTGCCTAGAATCCATTTAGGATAGAGTTGGGCATGAAGGATGAAGCCTGAAAGTGAACAAAACAGAAAATAGAAAAAAGGGTTAAACTCAAGACTGTTTGAGGGGAAGCAGTTGAAGATGTCTGAGCAGGGGTTCACAGTGAGGAGTCAACTGGAATAAGAAAAATCTGTTCTTTGAAAGGGCAACAACTATGAGATTTCTGTATTTAGAGCCATGGTGGTGGAGACTCCTCTAAGGCCTTGAAAAGGCAAGAGTCAGAAAGGAGCAGTAGTGAGAGCAACAGAGAGATATGGGAAGAGGCGCAAAGGCCTGTAGAGAGAAGCTGCCAAGGATAAATTCAAATTTTGAGGACCTCACCAGAGAAAGATGATTTAGCCAAAGCCCCAATCCCATAAGCATTGGAGTTGCGCTTCAGCTTGGGGAGGATGGAGGTCGTATCTTCCATGGAGAGCTGAAAAGAGAGAGAATATGAAGAAATGATATAGAGGAAGGAGAAAAGGAAGTGAATTGAAGCAAGGAGTCAGTATGTAGTTGGAAGATGAGGAGCAGA
This sequence comes from Pitta sordida, assembly GCA_013390025.1. Lineage (NCBI taxonomy): Eukaryota > Metazoa > Chordata > Aves > Passeriformes > Pittidae > Pitta > Pitta sordida. Next base: position 89,341 of record WEKX01026544.1, on the reverse strand, counting down.
AGCAAGTAACAAGAACAAAAGAAGGAAAGAAAAAATGAGAGGCTATTTAACCAGGACTGGATATTGCATAGTTTGGGACTGAGTGAGGCAAGGTCAGTGGGATAGGCAGGACCAGGCTGTGTGAAGCCTCTCCTTGTCTGCCACCAGTCCTTCATAGACATGCTGCACCATTCCCAACTCTTTGTTAGAGATGCAAGACATGGCTGATGAACAATTCAGGGACCGTACAATAGGGAGCTGTTAGTGCAATAGGTCATGCACAGCAATTTATGTGTCATACATGCATCGTACTACAGATAATAATTTTTATATGTCACTTTGGGTTTTTTCCTTCTTCTCATATGGTCTTAAAAAAATGAACATGAATGCATCAGTGGTGTGTCCTGTTTCAAGTACCTACAACTATCTGTAAAGAAATGTGGTCTACAGCTCTGCTTAGTTTTTCTTTACTATCGTCTCTTTTTGTTCATCCTCAGTCCCAGAATAACAAGGACAGGACACTGTTGGGAACGGCAGCAGTCACAAACATCATCATAAAAATAATCTCTCCAGATGAATTCATCAGGCTTCTTCAGAGATGCCAGGCATTGCACATAAGGCTTAATTTTCACAAGGGCTAAACAAGCATTGCTTCTGCTCTTCATTTCAACCTTTCTGAAAATCAAGGCCAGAATGTTTCAAACACAAAGATACTCAGAAGTAGTGACCATGACACTGAAAATTTTAAATCCTGACACAAAACAAGCATTTGGCCACAGGCACAGACCTCACAAAAGGTGTGTGGAGAAATAACTGGGCAGTGAAATAGCTGGAGACAAATGAAGTCCCTTCCAACTCATAATATTCTGTGATTCTGTGATTTTAAAGATACTGAACTGCATATAATTCCTGTCAATTGCCAAAACATGAGAGATGGGTTTTTCTGGAAACTGAGTGTAAATGCAGCAGTTAAGGCATCTTTGGAGCCAGGAATGTCTGTATTTAACATGACCAGAAGAAATCAGAAAGCAGGGGGAGAACAGTAAAAAGTGAATACACAGCCCTTGTTCCATGATGTATTTCCTTTGGTGATGAAGCTTGTTGGAGAGAGTCCATCTATGCCCCCACTGGTCATCCCTGCCTGGGTGCTGCTGCTCAGTATCCACCTATTTGTTCCATGACAGCCTGGGGACTGTGCCGTGAGCTGCCTCATGGAAACCATCCAAAGAGGAAAGTAAACTGCAGAGGGTTTCTACCACTGCAAGGCTGGAGAGCTATGACATGAAAGCAGGAATGAATGGGAAGGGAAGGAAATTCATGATCCAGCTTTGATATCTAAGAAGATCTATGGAATTACACTGGGATAAAGCTGCATTATGAAAGAGCTCCACAGATTCTGAATGAGTTGGAAAATGGGAAACTGCAAGTAAGGAAACTGTCTTCTGCGTTCTTTATGGAAACATTTTGTGTACCATGCTTTCAGGTAGACAGAGGTGCAGCGAGACAAAAAAAAGAGACAAATTTCTTCTAGAAGTGGATGCACCATTATTTTCCCACACAACTTGCTTCTCTAACTGATCCTAGGCAAAAGATCCCAAGCTGTAAGTGCTTGAAAGAGGTATCAGCAGGGCAAGAATTAGTTAAAAATATGTCCCCTTGATATACAATGTCCCGAGTGCCTTGAAATCACAGAGAACCAGAAAATTACAGACATTTTAGTTGAAAGTTTTTGGAATTTGAAAATGATAACTTACACTACTCAAAATGGAGCTTTTAATTCCACCTTTCCAAGTGTACAAAAGTACCCAGTCACCTTATGTTGACATAATTTTTAAGCCTCCTGAGTGGGGGGGGGGCGGAAAAGTGGGTAGCACATGTATGTACTCTTCCCTTTCCAAGATGCTGCTTTTGCATTAGAGAAAAAGAAAAAAAAAACACGTTTTTTTTTTTCATGGCACAGGTATTAAGGGCAAAAGGAACACGTGTTAAAATGTTTGCTTGTTTCTTCTGCTTGTTAACTGAAGTTAACTGGTACTGACCATTTCCCCCAGGGGACATGGAGAATTCTTTTACTTCTGTATGCGACTGAATATGAGGGATACATTTCTCTCAAACTCCTAGAGAAGAACAAATGATGCTCTAATCAAGGACTACCAATGTTTGAAACATGCTAGACAGACATCTTTCTTACATAGCAGCACCCAGAAATTTCAAAAACAGAACACATGAAGTATTGCACATTTGTCCCCAAAAGGATGAAGGAACTCAATAGCCACCTGCAGATCTGAATACCCAACTGACAGCAAAAATCTCAGAAGCCAACAAAAAATTATCACCATCTTCTGAGTTGCAGATAATTCCCAGAATTTCAGTGTCACTAAAGTCGTATTTCCATTCTGGCCTCCACTGCATGCAATAGCAGACAAATCCTGGTCTTCCTATGACTAGGAATTTGAGCAGTAGCAATTTCAAAATACCAACAATTTCAAATTTGAAATTTGAGCACTAGCATACTCACATTGATGCCATCCCAGGAGAAATCAGTCCGTGTTTGCTAAAGAAAGCAAAGAAAAACATCACATTAGTGCAACAAACAAGTTGCAAAGAGATCAGTTTCGCCATAATCAACAGCCATTACTTTATCTGATATACGTATTAAAAGAAACTTGTGTCTTTCAAGCTGATTTCATTCCGTGCTGTTGATTAGGGTGCCTGTAGGTGTCATGCTGTTTGAAGGTACAGTAGCAAACAGGATGACAGAGTAGAAAAACATTTCTTCACAAGGCTCTCCTTCCAAGTTGGGGGGTTGCACCACTTTGAGGCTAACACAAGGAGGAGCTACACCACCTTTGTAGTTTAAATATCATACAGCAAGCAACAGAATTCTAATGAAATTATGGGGTTTTCTAGTATTTTGGTTCATCCATTCTGACTCACTCTCTCCTTGCAAACTAGACCCATTTCCCACATCAGCCATCACAGCACCAATTCATAGTGCGTTTCCTTCAGCTGGGAGGCCTCACATCTCAACAATATCTCTACGTCTCTAAACTTAATTTAGATGATTAAGTTACACCTATTGTATCCATTCATATAAATCAAGATATTCGCTGAGGTGTAGCTTATGCTCATTGACTTTTAGATCTCCATTTGATTTAATTGAATCTTCCATACAAGATTGGGCCCAACAATTTCTGCCAGGATTCCATGAAAACCCAAGTTTCTTGAAGTAACATTTCAAGCCAGAGAAGTATCACTGAACCCTGCAAAGATGAAGATTCAGGTATCTAGGAGTGCAGAAGCTGCAATAATTCAGAACAGCAATAACCATCCCTTGAGATACTGCATGGTAAACTAATTGACTGTGAGTTACTAGTGAATGTAGCCCTAAAAATCAAAATGGAGACAAATCAAAAGATTTTATGGCTGTGCTGCAGAAGCTGGGACAGATATAGTGCTGGGCATTTCAATATGAATCCACATTCAAGGAATGCAGACCTACATGCTTGTGAGGACTGTCACTATTTTTTCCATGTTGTGTTCCACTCCCATCATGAGTGGTCAAAAAGCACTTTCATTTGCAAATTCTTTCTCACTATGGATCTTGTGAAGGGAGTGACGCAACTCTATTCAATGCAAGCTCAACTACACAGGTATGAAAGTCCACTCCTCAGCTGCTTATTGGCATTCCAGTCCTCTTCAAGATGATGCCTCAGTGATGCACAACGCTTGTTTCTGAACTCAGAGAGAATTCAGACTTTCTGATCCCTTTGGGTAAGCAGGTCTGGGACAGGCACTCACCTCAGTGGAAGGTCGATGGAAGCTGCTGCCATGCAGTGAACTCGTGCTGTCCATATTGATTTGGTCCACATCTTTCAGTCCCTTCCAGTCTACTGCAATCACCTCATTTCCTGTGGGAACATATCCGGTCAGGTCTCTAAATGCCAATATATAGTTTGTTCTACCAGTTTTAAGCCAACTCAGCCCAGCAAACAAGAGAATCCTTGAGTTTAAGGCCATGATAGCCTTAAACCAGACATCCAGTTTTTAACAGACCACCTGTCCATCATCAACTATTATACATACTTCACACAGCTATTTTCTCGTGAAGACTAACCACTTGTGTTTTTCTCAAGCTCAATATATGTTGGCTAATGCACAGATTCATCCAGTCATGATGTGTGACTGAGAAACAATCAATTCTTTAGATATCCCCTTCCAATATTAAACCGTCATCACTTAAAAAGGCACTTCTCCATTTTACTTTGAATTGGCCTGCCACCAACTTAAAAGCTGTTGGAGTCTGCTTTGCCATTCTCAGCAAGATTAAAGATCTTAGCACCTGCCTTACACTTCAAAATTTAAGTATAAATAACATGAAATACAAAGGAGAAATTTTAATTAAGATTTAAAAATTAAATAAGATTAAATTTAAAAAGTGAAACTAAATGCAAAGAAGCATGCATAAATAGTGAGACGAGTAACCAGGACTTCTCTGTACAGTTAGAAATCTACTGTGGCTTCAGCCTTTGTACCATTCCCAAACTGTATTTAAAATTATTTCCTCCCATGTCATAGAGGAACAATTATAGTGTCCTTAAACTGGAGCCTGGCAAGAAATGTAGCTCCCCAAATGATCAGCTATTCCTAGGATCAATCCAGTAATGTCTAGTCTATTTGGAATACATACCATTGAATGTAAATGGCTCTATTTTCATGAGCTTTTAGTTTCTTATTTACTCTTTATAGCAAATCTCTCCTCCACAGACATATGCAAACCAGCTCGCTCATTCTAGCAGCATTGTCATGTTTACAAAGAGCTCATCACTGCACTTTCCAGGTAGAAATCATCTGTCAGGAGAGAGATGCTGCACTCCGTCCCACACAGGCCGGCAGAAGCCATGTAGGCACTTATGGGTGGGAAGCCTGAGGCATTCATCAGCTAGAATTCAAAATTCAAACAAATAATTTTGTCCCCTAAAAAGGCTAAACATGGGGAGGCATAAAATATCAGAAAGCAAATGTTATTTGCATACCATGGTGTCTAGCACACCTTCACTTCTCCATTTACTGCTGTGCAAAAAGATCTCTTTCTGAAAGAACCAAGGGATATTTTCCCCCTCATATCCAAAACATGTTTCTGTTCATCAGAATTGTAAGAAGCAAGTGTTTTAATAGCATCCCACGTATGCTTCTAACTAGGCTGAGTAAAGTTGCAGTTGACTGAGTTGCAGTTCCCTGCAACTCGGGGAACTTAAAACAAAAAGGATTCCTTTACTGTACTCTACAAAGGTGTGCATAGAGGCCAGACATAGCCAGACTTCAGGAGAAGGCAAGACATGGCTATGACAAGCATGACAAAGACCACCTTTCAAGGTTGCGATCCTCTTAATTGATTTTCTTGACAACTACAACCATGCATTTTGCCTCACTGAGCTCTTGCTGACTGCACTGCCACCAATCAGACTGGCAATCTTGAGATTTGGGTGTCTTTGTATTCAAGCAAACTCAAAAGGAGCAAGGTCGTAATGGACAACACATGGCTGGAGACCTGCTGTTTTGGTGTCCAAGCAAACTTTCCAGGGCTAGATATCTCTGGCAAAGAGAAGTGCCAGGCAGAGTTGTGAAAGCCCAACTGACAGTCCCAGGTACATCAGCTATAAGGTTTGGTTGTGGTTTAGGTTTTTTCTGCTCTGGCAGTGAGGGGGTTAACAGCTCAGCTCTGGCCTGGGCCTCAGTTGCTGGCATGGCATTCAAGGTAATAGAGATAGAGACGTCTCTGCGAATAAACATATTTGGGAGAGAAGAAAAAAAACTCAGTAGCAAGATGTAGGGTGCCGGTTCAGNCAGTTCTGATCTTGTTAGTTAGTAAATAAATCCTTTATATTCTTTACTTGTAGTTTGCCTTACTTTTTTGCCTGTGACCAGTTTTATTTTCCAGTTTTATTTTCCAGTTTTTCCTCCAGAAGAGGTTGCGGATGACTCCCTGGCATCCAGCCAGGGTCAAACCACAACAGGCTTAGAATGGAATACATTTGTATGTGGTCTCCCCTTAACAGAGAAGGGGAGAAGAAAGGGGCACCGTGAAGAACTGCAAGTACAGAGAGGACAGGTATACGCAGTGGAGGGGTTAACTGTCATCAGTCTGAGATGAAGGACCAACACACGTCAGTGGGAAGACAAAACTGGAGTGAAGAGTAGAGTGGGAGCCTGCCTCTGCATGCTGGGATCCAGTTGTCTTTTTCTGTCTGTACTACTTCCCTCCACCTACAGCCCTTCACTAGAACAGGAGAGTTGAGCCATTCCTGCCATAAAGCTGACCAAGATAGGGACTCTGGGTAGGTAGGAGAGATGCCACCTCTCCAGAGAAGCAGGCAGCTGTAGAGAAGCCTTCAGTGCAGGTAGCAGTGTCATGCCTGCTTTATTTCTGTTTACCTGAGTCCTTTTTCCTGTACACTCAGCTGTTTCTGAGCATAATGCTGTGGGCTTTCTGTAAATCTAGACAGACATCCTGGCACAAACAGCAAACAGGCTGCAGCACAGCTCTGGGAAAGACACCCCCATCCCCACCAGAGAGATCAACCTCAGGGAGCCTGGTGCTCAGCACGTGTGACTTGATAGCCTCAAAGTTCAGCAAATGATACCCAACCCTTGCTCTCAATTCTGCAAGCCCCTCTGACGGTTTCCTTGAAGTGTTAAACTATGGAAAATATTCATAGAACCACCCAATGGTTTGGTTTGGAAACGACCTTAAAGATCACCTAGCTCCAACTCCACTGGCATGGACAGGGACACCTTCCACTTGACCAGGTTGCTCAAAGCCTTGTCCAATCTGGCCTTGAACACGTTCAGGGACAGGGCACCCACAGCTTCTCTGGGTAACCTGTTCCAGTGCCTTACCTTCACAGTAAAGATTTTCTTCCTTATATCTAATCTAAACCTAATCTAATCTAAACTCTTTCAGTTTGAAGCCATTCCCACTTATGCCATCTCTCCATGCCTTTGTAAAATGGCCCTCTCCATCTTCTGGGCCCCCTTTAGGCACTGGAAGGTACTATAAGGTCTTCCCAGAGCCTTTTCTTCTCCAGACTGAATATTAATATTATTCTGGCAGATGGTGGCATGAAATGGTTGCGGAACATTAACATCAAACAACTATTTGTCTCAAAGTCCACACCTGTTCCATAATACATAGTAGAACTAAACGCCTACTGGGTTTATTTATTTCTGGTTTTCTCCAGTTGAAATAGCTCATCTACCTAGTTCATGGAAAATGAATGAGTAATATGAGATTTCACATGCTCTATAAAGACTGAATAATTATTGAAAATAAATTCTTGATCTAAACAGTTTCACAGGTACTAAGAAAGAAATACATTGAGAGAAAATAACTCTTTAACATCTGTTAAATGCTTTTAGATGCAGAAATATCTGCTGAAGAGTTACAACATCACAACAGGTTGAAAAGAAAATCTCTGTGTTCCAACTGGTGTTGGTCCTAGGCCAACATTACTTTCTCTTACTGAAAGTTGGATAAAGGTTAGTGGGGGCTTTTTCTCTTCTGCTAGCAATAGCAAGAGCAACATTAACCCACAGACATGAAAGATCAAATTCTGCTCTGACAGATTGAAGGAAAGAAACACGGAAAATCAGAAAAAATTTACAAAGTGAAGAGGAAAATGAGAAACTGAAAGGAGTACATTGTATACTAGTATTGTTTTTATCCAATCTCGTGTCAACTTCTTTCCACTTTCAATTTGTATGTGGTTTTTTTTCTTTTGTAACAGTACATTTCTTTTCCAATATTTTCTCTTATTCATCTTCCATTTCAGCTTCTGCTAATTATCATGATGATTCCTTTTGTAATTCTATAATCAATCACCTCTTACAGAGTAGTATTTGCTCTTCTCAATATAGAACTGATAAGCATTTTGAAATGAGTAGGTCACAAAGCTAATTTTAAAGTGCGATTTTTACAAACACATGCTATTAAATGTTCTGAAATGAGATGATGAAAGCTGAAAGATAATTTGGTTTCTGGTTTCCTTTTCATTGTTTCTATATGGTGTATATGGCAAAGGTATAGAGGTGATCCATTTTCATTGAACTCTTAAAAGATGTCTTCATTTTATTAAAAAATTTATGATGTGTTTTGAGGATTTTTAACATCATAAATTCTATCCTTGCTCTGGAAGACTCAGAAGATGTCTGAAGAACAAGCAGGAAACTGATTACACGAAGCAATGAGAGAAAACCAAAGCAGTTGAAATACATAGATATATTAAGCCACATTATTGCAGATTGTGGTTGCCTTGTATTTTTCAACATAAATTGGACAAAAACAAACTCTGAAAAACATTCATCAGAAAAAGATGTCTCCATTACAACTGAAGTAACATTCCAACTAAAGTAATTTAAGCCTTTGGGAAAAAATATCATCCCTCTTTCTCTCACAGTACTGTTAAGTTAAATATCAAGACCTATTTTTAAATTGAGTCTTTCTAAATAATAAAGATGAAAAAACCATTTCGCAGTATCACAGTGTTTATAAGGCTGGAAAAGACCTTGAAGATCATCAAGTCCAACCTATAATCCAACTAAAACCTAACAGCTATAACATTTATATCATGACACTCAACACCTCATCCAGTCTACCCTTAAACACCTCCAGGGACGGCAATTCAACCACCTCTGTGGGCAGCCCATTCCAAAATCGGATCACTCTTTCAGTGAAAAACTTTTTCCTAATGTCAAGTCTAAACCTCCCTTGCTGGAGCTTAAGACCATAACCTCTTGTTCCATCTCCAATGGCCAGAGAGAAAAGACCAACCCCTGCCTGTCTACAACCCCCTTTTAGATAGTTATAGACAGTGATAAGGTCACCCCTAAACCTCCTCTTTTCCAGGCTAAACAGGTTCAGCTCCCTAAGCCGCTCCTCACAGAGCTTGTCTTCCAACCCCTTAATTATCCTTGTTGCCTTTCTCTGAACTTGTTCCAGCACCTCAACATCTTTCTTAAATTGAGGGGCCTGGAACTGGACACAAGACTCAAGATGCAGCCTAATCAGTACCTAGTACAGTGGAAGGATAACTTCCCTTGACCTACTGGCCACAGCATTCCTCATGCAGGCCAGGATGCCATTGGCCCTCTTGGCCGCCTGGGCACACTGCTGGCTCATGTTGAGTTTGCTGTCCACTAATACCCCCAAGTCCCTTTCCATCTGCTCACTCTCTAAGCACTCCATTCCCAGCCTATAGCTCTGCTTGGGGTTGTTATAACCAAAGTGCAGAACCCAACATTTAGACTTGTTAAAACTCATTCTATTGGAATCTGCCCATCACTCCAGTCTGTCCAAACCCCTCTGCAGGGTCCTCCTACCTTCTAACAGATGAACACATGCTCCAAGCTTGGTGTCACCTGCAAATTTACTCATGATGGACTCAATCCCATCATCGATATCATCAATAAAGATGTTAAACAGGACCGGACCCAACACTGACCCTTGGGGGACACCACTGGTCACCAACTAGATGCAACACCATTAACTCTCTGGGCTCAACCATCCAACCAGTTCCTGACGCAGCACAGAATATTCCTATCTAAGCCCCTTGCTGCCGTCTTCCCCAGGAGTATATCATGAGAGACTGTGTCAAAAGCTTTACTGAAATCCAGATACACTACATCCACAGCCTTCCTCTCATCCACCAGATGAGTTACTTGGTCATAAAAGGAGATCAGGTTGGTCAAGCAAGACCTACCTCTCCTAAATCCATGCTGACTGAGCTTGATCTCTTGGCCATCCTGCAGGTGTTGCAGGAAAAATGGAGAAAAGAAAATACCCTTTTCCTCACTTTTTGTAATTTTTTTAAGCATTCTGACTTTGGACTCTCAGAAATTAGAGAATGTGTGCACTAAGTATTCCCAAGCAAAAACCATTTTGATGAAGCACTGGAAAAATCCAAGAAACCATCTGGATGACTCTATCCTATCTTGCTGATCTAATATTACTAATTTTTTTCCCTATTTCAGTAGTTCACTTTGTGTCATACCTTCATTTACCATGGAGACATAGAATTTCTTAGTTAGACATATTTTCAATTTCTTTACATTTCTATCTATGACTTTAATTTGCATCTATAGCCTTTAATAATCTATTGTGTTGTATCTTCTGTGTTGGATGGACATCATCTCCAATTGTCTTCTCTACTTTGTTCCACATTAAGGAGATGAATAAAGTTTTAGAGTCTCAAATTCTGTTTTTCCCATCTGGACATCACACTGGTGAAGATGTGCATCATATACCAAACATATGTCATTTGCTTTCTGATGTGCCATGCTAATTAACATCAAAAGAAACATATTAATTAAACAATGAGTTTCCAGCACTGCTATTATCCTGTTAGCACACTTCCTTCTGTTTCTCAAATTTTACTTTCCAGTAGAGAGTAGAAACCTTATAATTTGATATTGGTAGCCAATGTTAATGTTGGTAGAGATGAACATTTAGAGCAAATAGCTCAATTATTCTTTTCCATTCCCTTCTTTTCCCTGAACAAAGAAGAAGACAACAAATGTAATTGCAGTAATCATTATCAGCCTTTAAACTGTTTTTTCCCTGATATCCATTTTCATGATACTTGTGCAAGTGTGTATCTTTGTCAAACACAACATCATCTCATGTCTTGTCAAAAGTGGTTGAAATTCAAGCAGTTGAAGATTCTGAGAAGGACTGACAGATGGATGGATAGCATTATCACAGAAACTACGCCAGGGGAGGTTTAATCTTAACGTTAGGAAGCGGTTTTTCACGGAGAGAGTAATTGCATATTGGAATGGGCTGCCCAGGGAGGTGGTGGAGTCGCCATCCCTGGAAGTGTTTAAGAGAAGACTGGACAAGGAGCTTAGTGACATGGTCTAGCTGGGGGGTGTAGGGCTGGATGACCCTGGGCCCCTTCCGGCTCGGAGTGGCCTGCTAGACTGTGAGGCATCTAGGTTGGTATTACGCTCTAGGATGTGCTCTTGGTCGCTGTACGGGTATTAGATGGTGAGTTGGACTAGATGATCCTTGTGGGTCCCTTCCAACTCATAATTTTCTGTGATTCTGTGATTCTGTGAAACCTTTTTCTTCCCTGCATGATTTTCAGAGCCAACTAATGGCAGCCTAAAGGTCAACAAAAAGGGAAGGAATAAACCTCTGTTGGATGAATGGTCCCTGAGGTGAACCTCCAATGGAACCATTCAAATTCTCTCAGGTAAAGCTGTGGAGTCAATCAACCTGAGTTATTCATGTAACTCTGTAAGTATTCTAGCTTGTACTGCATAAGGAAACATAAAATTATATAGCTGCTGTTGGCATCTACCAATGGGGTCACTTGTGGGAGAGGAACAGAAAAAAACAGTTACTGAGGACAAGACAGGGTTGACCAGTTTGGTGCTCATCAAGGCAGAGAAACGTCTTCGTCTCCACAAAACAGATGTCTTGAAAATCTTTGATAAAAATGAAAATACCACAGCTCTGAGATGTCTGTAATAGGAATTAGATGGACAGTTCTCAGACTTACTGCTTTGTATTTGGATAATACGAATAGTTTCCCAGACCATTCTGCCTCTTTCTGCCAGCAGGTCCCTGTTTAGGGCTGTTTAGGAAACAGAATTAATGAGCAAAGCTCCAACATCAACAGTTTTCTTCCTGACTGGAACCACTTTCAAACGAATACTAAAGGCTACTGCATATCACATCCTTGCAACTACAAGATGAACAGAGAGCTTAATGCTAAACACAGGCAGTTCTGTTCTGAGAAGCAGTCGTCATTTAAGCTAAGGAGGTACTGAAAAACAAAACACATCCAACTAACACAAATTTAAGAAAAAAATCTCAAAGCCCTGTCTCATTTGCAGAACAAGTATCAGCCAGCAAGAACAGCAGCAATAGGTTTATCCTCATTCTTCACTGCTTCTCTGAAGTGCAGAGAATGTGTCCCCAGGGGACTCATTCAGCACAGTAAGTATGAAAAGGTCAATATGAACCAAGGTAGCAACTCTTTCTTGCTGGCCTATAGCCAATGTTACAGAAGTAATACACAGCAGGCAATTTCATATGTTGCTCTCCATATGTGTTTAAAATTTAATCTCTCCATAGCCAGCATGTCACATGGGCACTGCCCTGAAGAATAACAATACCATAGATGTGACATCTATGTGCAATAGTTTCATTCCTAACAGTGGGAAGAATAACAATCCCCAATACTCCTCAGAAATCAACCAGAAGATCAGAATGCACCTTTCTCTACCCCTCTCTTGGTCCCTCTTTGTGGGGCAGAAAAACAAGAGCCTGTCCAAAACACCAACACATGGGGGCAGTGGCAGCTCCAGGCTCCACTCTACTTACTTGTTCCCTCCTCAGCTGTGGGGTATCACTCTGGCAGCCCCAGAATACACAAGGTGGCTACATCCTTCTCCATCATAGCCATCACACATTTGGTTACAGTCCTCATCAGCATCTGGTTTTGGAACAGCAGCAATGGTCAGAGCTAGCCAGAAGGCGTTGAGACTGCTGACTCCCTCTCACAACTCTCCCCAAAAACCAAAGTATGAGGGTTCTCAGAGGCAGTGTGTAGTGCTTTGACCCTGGCTGGATGCCAGAGACTCAACAACAGCTGCTCCCTCACATCACCCCCGCCCTCATACAAACAGGGGAGAGAGGAACAGAAAAAAACCTGAAGGGTTTTGCTACAGCAGGAATGAGGACTATTAAAAATCTTTTACTGTCACAGGCAAAACAAACTCCAAAGTGGGGATATAAAAACCTTATTTCTAACAAGATCAGAGCTCAGAGTGAGAAGTATCATCTCTAAGGCAACCTTCCCCCACACCCCTGTCTCTTACAACAGATACCACATTCCTCCTTTCCTCCAGTGGGCAGGGAGGGTCAGGAGTAGGGGAAAACCAGGCAGCTGATGTTTCTCTGCTGCTGCTCAGGGAAGGAGGCCATTCTCCCTGCATTCCATGGGGTCCCTCCCACGGGAGAAAGTCTTTCATGACCCTCTCCAGCATGAGTCCAATCCCAGGGGCAGCAGCTCTTCCAAACACTGCTGCCTGTGGGTCACTCCACAGGGTACAGTCCTTCAGCACTGGGACTCCAGTATGGATCCCATCCCGAGGCACAGATCCTACCAGGAGAAGCTCTGCTCCAGGGTGGACTCTCCTCTCCACAGGACGCAGGTCTCTCCTGGGACCCTGCTCCAATGTGGGCTCCAACAGGCTGCAGACTCCCTCGAGCATCCACCTGCCCCAGTGTGGGCTCCACCACGGGCTACAGGTGGTTTTCTGCATCCCTGAGAGCTTTCCATGGGCTGCAGAGGGACAGCTTGCTTCACCATAGCCTTCACCATAGGCTGCAGGGAGACACCTGGAACACCTCCTCCCTCTCCTTCAGCCCTGGCCTTGGTGCCAGCATTTGCAGTTATGTCTTCTCACTGCTCCTCTCTGGTGGCCATGATTGTCTTCCTCCCCCTAACGTTTTTTCCTTCTTAACTATGTTATCACAGAGGCGTCTTTATTTGTCCTGATTGGCCTGGCCTTGGCCAGTGGTGGGTCCAGCCAGGAGCCGGCTGGCATTAGCTCTGCCAGCTATGAGGGAGGCATTCAGCAACTTCCTAAAGACAAGCCTCCCCCATAGCCCGCCCACTAGCAGAAACCCAGCCACAGAAAACCCCAATACACAGTGACACCCTAGGCCTTGACAGTGACCTTCAAGTTTTCTTCCTGGCAATACAAACCATTCCATAGGATGCAACAGGGCTTCTGGTCAGGAGTACTTCATCCTCCTCAAGCCCCTTCAGGTGCTGGGTGTAGAGGTGACACTAACTTCTGTCTCACCCCTCTTCCCAAAGTGGCTATCCTTGTTAAACCTCCCTTGTTCACAGGTTCACAGGTTACTCCGAGTTGGAAGGAACCCTCAGGATCATCCAGTCCAACTCCCTACCAACTAGACCATGTCACTGTCATCGAGTCTTCTCTTAAACACCTCCAGGGATGGCAACTCCACCACCTCCCTGGGCAGACCATTCCAATGAGTGATCACTCTCTCTGTGAAAAACCTCTTCCTAACATTCAGTCTAAACCACCTCTGGCGTAGCTTAAGGCCATGTCCTCTTGTTCATCCAAAAGAAGCTGGTATTTCCTATTAGGTCTCCTCTGCAGGGCTGCAAAGGAAAACTCCCTCCACCAGCAAGTCCTCATCCAGACAGTGAGGCAGGCCATGGTATGGAGAGCTGTAAGAGTCCTTAACATTCAACATGAGAAATCTTTTTGTGCATCCACAGCTCCTCAAGGGACATTCAGTGCTTCCCTTGATAAGTCAGGGACATTTCTGAATTGACTAGTTTCTAAACCAGGAAAGGGTCATTAGCCCTCCAAACCGTGAAGGATGGAAATGCTCACAAAATAAGCAGATACCTGGGGGGACCCCATCGAGGGAAGAGAGGACTGTTCACAGGGAAAAAACATTACTTCTCATGCCTCCTTCCTCGGTGTATTCATCATTGTTTGGAGTCTTAAACCATCTCCACTGATAATACTGCATGGTGTTCTTGTGACCCAAGCACAGAACCCAACACTTCACCTTGCTGAACCTCATATATCTGGCCTCAGTGCATCAATCCAGCCTGTCCAGATTCCCCTACAGAGCGTTCCTACCCTCCAGCAGATCAACACTTCTATCAAACCTAGTATTGTTTGTGAACTTACTGAGAGCCATCTTGATCCCCTCATCCAGACCATGGATAAAGAGGACTGGTCCCAAAACTGAGCCCTGCAGGACACCACCTGTGACCACTTGCCAGTCAGATGTAACTCAGTTCACCACCATTCCCTAGACTTAGCCATCCTGATAGACTTTTACCCAGTCAACACTGCACTTGTCCAACCCATGAGCACTCAGTTTCTCCAGGAGAATCCCAAAGAATCATAGAATGGTTTGGACTGGAAAGGACCTTAAACATCATCTAGTTCCAAACCCCCTGCCATGAGCATAGACACTATACTAAAACAGATTGCTCAGACTCTATCTGGCTCCATAGACTTGTGTGTGTCTACATGGTGTAGCAGGTCTCTGACCATTTACCCTTGTGTCATGAGGGCTTCATTCTGCTTCCCTTCCCTATCTTCCAGCTCTGGGTGCTGACTACCGTCAGGACAACTCGCCCTGACTGTTAAAGGACTGAGACTAAGAAGGCATTAAGTACCTCAGCCTTCTCCTCATCCTGGTCTCCTTGTCCTTCAGGACCTACCTCCTAAGGACTCTGTCCATCAGTTTCCTAAACAGCCAAAGTCTGACCTCCAGAAGACCAAGGTGGTAGCTCTGTTGGACACCCCTCCTTACTTCTGAGAATCAAAAACTCTTATCCTGCTGTGATCACTATGCCCAAGATGGACTTCAACCATCACACCATCCACAAGTCCTTCCCTGTTCACAAACAAGAAGGCCAGCAGGTGTCTCCTCTAGTTGGCTTACTCACCAGCTGAGTCAGGAAATTATGTTATACACACTCCAGGAAACTCCTAGTCTGATTCCTCTCTGCTGTATTGTATTTCCAGTAGATATCTGGTATGAGAAACTGTTCCCAGTCCTAGAAAGCCAGCAGCAGGACTTCAGGTGTCCTCACCAGACAGCACCACAGCTCCCTAAGCAACTGGGAAAAATGACAAAAACCTGCTGGCACTGAGACTGCAAGGGCTGAGAACACCAGGCAGAGTTGCATGCATTAAGTGCTGAGTCCTGCCCCTGACAGCCCACCACTGTACCTCTTGGGGTGAGGCCACATCTTACCATCACAAACACCATCATACCCACCCCCAGTCTCACCTTTGCTGTCCCTGAGGGCATCTGCACTTACACGGAGCAACCCTAAGGGCATACTTACTGTTCATGAGGCCCCTCTGATCTGCAAGGGCTACTCCACCCCCTCTGCTGTTTGTCCTCAGTCAAAGGGAGAGTCACTGCTCTGTGTCGGGTGCATGCAGCAACTGTTCAACCTTCTTCCCCCTAAACACAACCATGAGACACGGTTGTAGAACTGTTCCTCATTCTCTCTCATCAGGAGAGAATGAGGAACCATGGTGGCCAGTTTCTACTTCAAGCTAATTACATGGACCATATGGGAAAATGCTTCACCAAGTAGAAGGTGCAAGTTTCTTCACAGCATCGCCTGGGTTATGTGTCTTCTGGAGTCAGGAGACTGGCACATCAAGCATGCCAATCTTCTGACTCCTCCAGAACTTACTACTAAGATACTGACTGCTCTTCTTACAAATTCAGTTGTACAGTTCCTATTCCAAGACCCACATAATTCTGAGCCCTCTTTATCAACTTTTCTGTTTCTCACCAACCTGGCTATCTCCAGTTCCAGGAGGAGGAAAATCCAACTTCCCAGTAACTACCAGTGCTATTCCTATTCCCTTGTTCTGCGCAGGGCATCACTAAGCAGCATCTACTGGTCCCTGGATACCATGGAAATACAGGGGTGCTCTGCTCTCTGTTCCTCCCTGGTTCCCTATTTTCCAGGCTTTATCCTGTTAGTCTTTATCCTGTTCTCTTTTCTATTTTTTTTTTACTCTTCTCACTCCACCTCAGTGAATGCCTTTTCTTCTCTCCAGTTTCTTTTCTTCACTTTTTCCTTCTTTTGGGAAGTGGTGGGAAAGGAGGCATTTAGTATTTGGGGGGAATGGATATCAATGTGTCCCTAGAGTGAGAGCAGATATGTAACAAAGAGTATATGAACAGGGGAAACGGCAGTGATATTTTCCTGGAATACTTCTCCTAGCCTGTCACAATTTACACCTCAAGGAGTTCTTGAGATAGAGACATTACCTCCATATTTAATCATCTTTAAAGGATCTTTCTTCTATTCATCTCTTCCTTTTTTAAACCAAAAAAGTACCCGTAGCATCCTATGTCAAGTAGTTCCACAATTTAATTCTGTGTTGCATGAGGAAGTGCTCACTTTCATTTGTTTGAAACACGTCACTTGCAAGTTTCATTTGATGTCTGGATTCTGTTTTGAAATAGATAATGAAATATTCTTCCCTCATCATTTTCTCCAAGCTGCTCCTATCACATTTTCATGATTTTATAGATCTTTGTCATAACATTCCTTAATCATCTCTTTTCCGTACTTGAGCAATCCCTGTCTACTTCAATGGCTTCTTACATATCAACCACATGGTATCTTTGATTGTCTTTGCTGCCCTTTTCTGAATCTTTTCCAGTTTGATTGTGGCCTTTCTGAAATGCGAATGGACAATTAGAGAAAACACATTATATTCAAAATAAGACTACAGATGGATTTATGCAGAGTATAATGCTGTTTCTCGTTTTATTCTCTTATTCTTTTCCTAATTGCAAACATTTGATTGGCATTTTTAGTGATACTAGGCATTAAGTTACACATTATAACCCCAAGATCTCGTTCTTGCATGGTAATAGTAAACCCAGAACCTTCATCATTTCAAATGTAACACTAGGATTGCTTTGCCTGTGTGCATCATTTTACATTTATCCACATCAAATTTCACCCATAATATATGTCATTCGATATTGTGAAATCGAATGACCTAATGCTTAATTCCATACTGTGAAATCCTTTTTTCAAATCTGTGTGCGGTTTTTTTCTTGCTCCCTCAAATGATTACTGTTATTATCATACTTTGTAACCTCATTATGTATCCCCCTTTCTCATATCATTTATTGATATGCACTAATCAGAAAAAAATTCCCTCTTTTTTTTTCTATCTTTACCCAGCTCCTTAACAATGTCAGGAATTTCTCTTTGATTCAACAGCAGATTCATGCCTTTAACAGCCTGGGGTGAGTGACCTTTACAAATGTGCTTTGTAAATCCAAGTAGACTATAGCTACTGGATCTCCTTCATCAGTATGCTTGTTGACCCCTTCTAAGACTTATAAATTGTGATACCCCTTAACAATAGCATTAACTCTTTCTCAGCACTATCTTATTTGTCCATGCATGCACTAATTTGTTCCTCAGAGTAATGCCTCCTAGGGACATCTTGTTTAGTGGCTTATAGTTTTTCATGTCTCAAAATAATTTTAAAAACTGACACATTATCTACCTTCCAATCTTCTTGTAGCAAAGTAGCTGGAAAACAATTACAAATAATAATAATCAGTAGTTCAGCTCTTTCAAACTCAAATCTCTCAAGAAGCCTTGCATAAATACCATCTGATGACATTTTTGTCCACCTGCTGTAAAACCTCACTGAGGCTTTGATTTGTATGCATCTCCGACAGGGAAAAATTCTACAGGATAGAATTCCACTTCTTCCACAATGAACAAATAAAAAATTGCTGCTTTCTTGAGGCTGGGGGTGGGAATAGTGATACTCTACTATGGTCTTAATCTCTCTGAGTCACTTGAAGCCTTTTCAGTAGTAACATCATGCGCTAAATCCTCCTAATCATTGCTCAAGGCAAGTTATTCACCTTTTACAGTCTCTTTGAATAGCTCCTGAAGTAAACATTTAATCTGCCAGACTGCATGCAGGGTTAACTGAAGTCTCTATTACTACTGAGCTCCCTGTTTTCACAGCCTCTTTGATCTTCCTCTGGCTATCACAGCTTTCTGTCACCATTTTGGCCAGTGAGCATAAATGGTCAAGTAATACAAACCCTAAAACTCTTTTTCCCATGTGAAATGTCAATTCACACACTCACTATTTGAATCATCCAACTGTTTTCTCCAATGCATTTTAGAAATTTTGCACTGAAACTTTCCCCATAAACCATGTTTGATCAGTATCTACAGACACAACCACATTCATTCCAGGATATAGAAATTACATTTCCTTTAAAAGTCTAGTATACTCCTGGGCTTGAGAACTTGTAGCTTAAACTCACAGAGAAACATCCTGATCACCTAATCTGACCTCCTTAAATTAAGAGAGGCTAATGGTATCCCCTTTGTTAATTACGCTTTCTCCTGCTGTACTTGAACTAGAGCATTTTTTTAGTCTTGATTTTTACATGTTCATGTGACAGATGACTCAGTACAACTCTTGGAAAATTATTCCAACATCTTTATCTTTACCATTTGATTTTTGCCTCATTTACAATCTGAATATATCTGCCATCCTTTCATCACAACTAAACAGCTTCTGGGTTGAAGATTCAGATGATTTTGAGGCAGTTTTTTCCTTCAGGTAAACACTAAGAGATGGTCTTCAAGTCACTTCTTACAAAAACCCGCAAGGTTTTGTTCATGGTTCCATGTTTATTTTCAGGCCACTCTTCAGTTTTGCAGTATTTCTCAAAGTGATGATAATAGAATTAGACAAAGTAGATGAAAAATAATTTTTTACAAGTGCCAAACGCAGAGAAAAGATGCCTTCCTCTCCTCCTGTTCAATATTCAGCTCTCAACAGATCAAGGAACCACATCAGCTTCCTCAGCTGCAGCATCACAATAGCAGTTGTTGATCTACTGATAAGCAGTTCCAGTATCTATAGGCTTTTTTTAACGGTAACTGCTTTCTAACATAAAGTTCTGACCCTGTAAATGCTATTTGCACTTTGTAATTTAGATACATGAACTCTTACTTGGTTAGACTGAAACACTCTCTGTCAGGACTCAGTACTCAAAATGAATCAAACTGTTCCATGTAAGTGATGCATACTTTCATTTTTAGCAGTTCCTCCAGTCTTTCTAGATTCTACCAAGTTTATCAGTATTTCAGATCTCCCTCAGGATGTTAAAATCACACCGTACTGTCAACTGTATTGAGAGATGTGGGCTCACATAAGAACCACAAGTTTTTCAACAATTATTCTTTCTTTAGTTACTATTTTGCTATCTATTGAATTTCAATGCACTTAAAATATACTGCCTTCATATGTTATTAGTCAAAGAATCACATGGTGCTAAGATGATTGCTAACTGATTAGTGTTTTATCTTCTATCAATCTCATATTTTAGTTCTATTACCATGATTGAAGGTAAAGAAACTTCTACCACAAAAGTGGCTGCAGGGAGTCTCATAAAAGTCAAGAAATTAAATTAGCTTGACAGGATCTGTTTTGTATAAGCACATTCTCATTGGCATATCGTCCTTCTATATTTTACTGGGAATTCTATCAGATTGACAAAATTAAGTACCTAGGTCATCTCAGAAAACTTTTAAAGCTGTGGTAACACCCCAGCTATTCACTTCAAAATTATCCTCACTATTTCAAGACTTCTAAAAACAAAGCTTTGACTTTTTATCCAAGTTCTTAAAAACTCTCGTGTGTGAATTGTTTGGAATTGACCATTGTTAGTACCAGTCTAAAATCGAGGTTGTTTGCTGTTACAGAGCAAAACCTTATTAAACAAGATGAAAATTACTTTTTTTTACTTCCTCCCAAGAAAATATACCCAAAATGTTTATTGATTAGTTCACTTTTTCTGCTTCAATACCCATCAGTCTATAGAAATCAGACTCCCAGCTCTATCATGCTAAGGAACACTATTCATTACTTCCATTTTTTTCATCAGCTCCCTTGCAATTTTTCTCATGATTCTTTCATGCTACTGTCCACTAGAGTTCATGAAGTCAGTATGTTGTCCTTCTGTTCCGTTCCTCAAAATCACATCTGTTTTGTTGCACACACATACACTTGAAAAAAGTCTTAGGTCAATCAGCAACATGCCAAAGACAGATTGCTTTCTGATACTAGTGGCTGTTGCCAACACACACTTATCTTGCACATAGTTTTTAGTATTTTATTATGTATTTCTTTATAAAGCCAGGCTTAAGCAATCATGCTATTCGCTATCTCTTTCCCCACAACAACCTGGAAACAACTCACCTGTGTTTCAGAAACCCTGGTAAGAGAGAGAGAGGTCTCAGAGATCATCAGTTTGTATGCCACTCATGGCAACTGGCTGCTAGGTCTGGAAGACAGTCTGTCTTCAGATCCTTACTGACAGAAACAAATTCTCATCCCTGAGCTCTTTACTTGGGTTTTTAAAATTATCAGATTGAGAACTGCTCTAAAGAGGAAAAGCCATGCTGGGAAGAAATACAAGTAATGAAGTGAGATCAACCACCAACCAGCGTGACCTGGAAGGAAAGGTATCCCTTTGTACCTCTGTTCTGCTTGTCTCTCCACTGGGTAAGAGGAACAATATAGTCAGACCCATGTATTCCCAGTCTTTACCCATGTTGCCTATAAGAGGCAGTTTCTACACAGAGCTCTGTGCTCCTTCCTCTTCCACCTGTGGGCATGCAAATAAATCAACATCCCCCTACTTTCATGACTCTGTTTCCTTCTGCATTAACATTTCCTCTCTGAGGCTGCTCCCTCTATTTCTTCTCACTAACTCACTTATAGGGGAAGGAGGGAGGAACTGGACACTGGCCTCTTGACAGGTATGATGTATGCAGACTGGATGTCTCACTTTTTCACACTCCAAGTGTGTAGACTACACTTGACATTCCAGATCTCACTTCACACACCTACAGATCTCTGGGGGGGATGAGTAAGGATAAAAATGCAGGGGATGTTCTCTGCTTGCTTCAGCTGCTTTACCCCTCTCCTGTCAGTCTCCTATCGTGTTCCCACTCTGCTGATTTTCATGTGGCTTCTAGTTTCGAAGTGGGTGGTCTTTGGCTCCATTTCTCCTGCTGTGGAGGAGCATTTATACTCATTTACACTGAGCATAAAACATCCAGTGAGAAAGCAATGTAGAAAGCATGAAAGCCTCTGACAGTAGGTTGACCATTCCTTGTAGGAGTCCAGCAAGCCAGGGAGCTGGCTTTGGCAGATCAGATTTGACCCACAGATTGAAAAATAAAAAGCACTTCCTTTTCCAGTCTGCATGGTCAGTGACTGTACTGAGTGCATGAGCCTAGCATTTGCTCGGGCCGTTTCTTACAAAATTGTCAGACCAAAAACACATGGAGAGGACTTCAGCGGTCAGCTGGAGTTATCATGGCAAGGGATTTTTTGACACATGGTACTCCCAGTCATTAAAGGAAAGTGGTGACATATAGGAGTGTACTAGCAACACATGGAAAACCTGGGGTCCTCCGGCAGACCACGACTAAAGCAATGGCTCCAACATGACTCAGAAAAGCAACTAAACTAGACTAATTCAGTTACTGACAGCAATCAAGCTGATCTTTGGCATTTAGTTGGTACTCAAATATCTACAAGTTCCTAGCTGGATTTTGCAGTCTTAACTGTCCCGCAGTTACAGTGAAAACTGCCTGTACATTTCCTGAAACTGAGTCCCAGTTATCATGAGAGTCAGTAGGCAGCTATTTAAGAATCGTGATGGGGCAAGTATCACCAATACACAAACACGACTTGCAGCTATTACCAGAGGCAGAAGCCAGCTGTAATTGTGTAACTGCAATTGTGTAATTGCTACCATGCCATGTTACACAAAGCACATGTATGACACTGAGATGTGACTGGGTGCAGCTGTGGAGAAGGTGACTGGACATCAGTTTAGACTTTTAAGAACACTTTTTAGCTCTTTTCATATTCTAGGAAATCCTAACATGATGTTTACTATTGTGATTTCTGGTGTCCTCTATAAAACTAAAAGATATTATACGACTATTTCAAATTAACACGTATGAAGCTGCTCTGTTATGACCCTTTCAATTACTTTTCCCCAGGGAGAAATAACCAGAGAACACATATTTCAGAAAGAAAATGTAAAGTTGCACGTCACTAAACATGTGCAAACTATGACATCTAACTAGATCATAGTAAAACATCGCTGCGGGAGATGAAGAAATCATGTGGCTTGCTTAAAATTGGAATGGAAAAAGGCCCAAAGCAAGCTCAGGGCACAATCCTGCACTGGCCCTTGTGTAGTGAATAAACTAAATGTGACTGCTTATGAGCTTTCTATCACTAATTAAAACCTCCCAAATTCTTAGTTCAAAATCTGCTCCATGCAAATTCCAAGGTAAAACCAATACATGGGGACCACCTTTCTTCTATCTTTAGGACCTACCTGAACTAACTCTGCAAAAATCTAACTTTATACATTATACAGCAAGAATACAAGGCTGTACTCATGCTAGGGTGTCAGTTTCTAACCGTATTCGAGAGCTCAGACCTAGTACTTTAAAGCACTGATTTCCCAAAACAGGTCTGAAGAATTCTCCCAATAACTTAAGGAAAACCTAGGCTGCCAAATAAGAATTGTTCTGAACAAAGCTCCTTAGGTGGAGTCCAAATAAAAGCCAAGAATCACACCTTCACTCGATCTAGCCTCTAGGACTGAGAACACATTAAGTCCCTACAAAAGCAAACTGTAAAAATTTCACACAAAACAGGCATCAGGCACTTTTTACTACATTCACATCTGATTCCCACAGAGATTATAATGACAGTTGTGCAATTCACCTTAGCACACACCTTCATAACACCAGGTCAAGAACAACTCCTCAATTAACTGTACAAATAGGTCCCTAAAATCCACTGTGCTATGATCACATAGAATGGACATCAACCAAAAGTTGCCATCTTAATGAAAGACCAATATCCATACCATTAAGGTCTGCACTTAAGGACCGCAATTTTCAGACAAGGTGAATTTTCAAATATCATTATCCCACTATTTTAATGTAGATATGCTATTTTGTTTTCATCTATGCCCACATATCTGTATAACATTTATAAATATATAAAAATACACATATTATCATATGAGAATGATAGTTGCAATAGCTCAGTTATAGAAGGGGGGGGGTTTGTAACACTGATTTCATGTCACAGACCATAAAAAATGTGCTATGCATAGGAACAGATACCTGTGTGATTAGGTAAGACAGTTCAAATACATTTTGGAGTGAAGAGTGGATGGTGCTAGGTACATGTTTTGTCTTTATTTCAACAGTACTGTGGCGTGCGAAGAGAGAACAAGAATTAAAGCTGCTGCTTCAGACACGCATCAATAAAAGGCACATCGATAATTTGGCAACTAACAGAATAATGTCCTCAGCAGTGTGAATGTGTGAAGGATATGGGCCACACAGGAGATGGAAGCAATGCATGTTTTGATGTGTTAGAGAGACAGAGATCCAGGTGAGCTTGAAGAATCTTAAGGGAAATAATGCAGTGACCTTTGCCATGTGGACACTACAGAAGACATCAGAGATTTCTTCAGGTCATGAGGATATTTGAGACTGCTAAGAGACATAGGCTAGATGTGGGAATTAATTCCCAAAGTAAAAACTGGATTCTGTATTTTAAGTTTGCTGCTGCAGGAGTAGATGTTTCCCTGGAAGTGTTCACCAAGGGCTCTCCCATTGAGGCAAGAAGTGTCACAGCACCAGGCTTTGACAGCCCCTTGGATTTGTTCATGGGAGGTGGTGCAACTCTGCTGTGCTCAGAGCTCTCCTTTTCCCACAGATGTCACAGTGCCCATGTGCTTTGTGGGCAGGCTTGTAGAGATACATGCACTACCAAACGAACTCTGTTTTGCTTTGTGTCTTGAATGATACATCCCCATATAAGTGATGACTCTGCCTGTGGTTTGCACAGAAATAAATTTTCCTGCAGGGAAAACTTGTGCTCAGGGTGCTGTTTTTAACTGTAAAGACCTGTGCTTAGGGATTAAGGGATCTCTTGGTATCTGCATGTGTGTAGGAGGGGAGTTGCGTTACATAGCCTAAAGGCTCGGGATCCTCTGCTGTAAAATGTGCGTGGCCCATTGGAAGGATGCGATCCCTCCCCACCTCCCCCCCGTGTCCCCTCTCAATGGCTCTTAGAGAGGGAAGGGATTCTGTTTTGTTTGCTGTTCTCCATTTAAGACTATGTAGGGGGAAGGGGGAGAGAAGAAGACGTGCAGATCATGCAATGTTATGTATCCTCGGATAACAATAAACCGCTACCGACCAAAGGAGGCAGCCGCCGGCCGCCTGATCCCGCTCCGGGAGGCACGACACGGCACGCCCCGCACCCATCCCGTTCTCCAGAGGCGCCGCACTGACCCACATGTTCCGCGACCTTCCGTCACAGGTGCCACGGGCAGACGACCCCCCAGCTCCAGGCATGTCCCGCCGCCGCGCTGCCAGCGCCTAGGCCAGCGGCCGGGGCTCCGCGGAGTCCCGCCACTGCACGGGAGCCCGGGGACAGGGAGAGGTGGGAAGGGTCGCACGCAGCTAATGGCACTTGACGGGCAGGCTGGAGGGGCCCTACGAGTGACGACCCGTCACCCGCCGAGCCGGGGGCTGTCGTGCCGGTACCCGGGCGGGGGCCGCGGCTGCCCGAGCATCCTCTAGCGCCGTCCCCGCCAACGCCTTACCCACGGTGCGGGATCCGATGCAGCCCATCACTCCGGCGCGGCTCTGGGAAGAGGCGGCAGCCTCAGCAGCGAGTAGGTGAAGAAGGTAGGGAGCGGTGGAGGTCGGAAAGGAGCCAGTCCGTTCAGCGCGAAACGCCGGGGTGGCCCAGCGGGGTCCGGCGCGGGGTCATGGTCAGGTACGAGCGCGGGGTGTCCCCGCCGGGGCGAGGCGGGCGGGCGGGGAACCCGCGGGCCAGGCTGTCATCTGTCCCCGCCGCGCCTCCGTGCCTCGCTCCGATCCCCCCGCCCGGCTGCCCG
>WEKX01026544.1:42536-53675 GCA_013390025.1 Pitta sordida | reverse complement strand
TGTCACATCCTTCTATCGTCAGGGAAGGACAGATCATATTCTGCTTGAAAACCAGCACTCTCCTGTAAGTTGTCACTTGTCACAGAGTCCTAGCTGCCATTGAAGGGACATCAGCTCCACTGCAAGGCCCTGCTAATTATCCCGACAATCCCATGAAATAGTCGAAGATTTTTGTCTGATCTGTAGTTATCCTTTTATTCATGCTGTCAGTAAATTAACTAGCAAAGGTACTAGTAGACACATGTACTAAATTTGGGAACTGCAGGAAACTTCCTATAGCTCCACACTTTTTGCTTTTGGAATGCAAGGGCTTGAGGGACTGCACCTCTTAAAGCTGTACTCAGATGGTGCTCTACTGTGCAGCTTGTGGATAACATTTGGCTTTTTTTTTTTTTTAAGCAGACTGTTGGACCATATGCCTGCACTGTCTATTTGCTTGGTTTGTTGCTTTGCTCCAGGCCTTGGTTCCATGATCATCTACTGCGTACATGCTAGGTGTTGCCAGGACTCTAATCTGGAATAAGCCAGTTATTTGGTTTTATGAAGGCATAGTTTGCTTCAGGATCCACACCCCATAGATAATGCAAGCGTGGACTACACCAGACTTCATTCTTCCTGACCAGAGCAATCTGCTTGTGAATTCCTAATATACTCACAAGTCCAGCATGCTGGGGCATATGCATGGCACATCTACACACACATGTGGGCACACTACAAAACACAGAACTAGCATTCTCCAAAGCCTGTCCCTGTTTATTTGGCCATCTAAGTTCTTATGCAAGAAAATAAGAGCACTGGGATAGAAAGGGGCCATGGGGCAACTGGAGTGATCAGGGTCCTGTCCCAGATTAATGTTACTGAGACTGTAGCTTGGCATCTCTGTCCCTCTGGTGCCAAGCAGCTGCAGCAGATGATTCCCTAGGAAGTCACAACACAACATCTACTATAGGACAAAGGAGGAGGCTCGGTATGAGATCAAGAGAGTTGACAACCTGCTTTTGCCTCACAGCTTTGTCATGGGGAGGATATGGGGGAAGAAACCTTTTCTCGGGGCATGACACCCTCCTCCCAGCACACATATGCACTGGAATTATTCCTGGGACTTTTTTCCAAAATCCCCCAGGATGCAACAAGTGAGCACCCAAGAGTACCTATGTCTATTTGATTACACTCGTTTGTAGGAGGGAGCATGGCTTCTTTGTGCCATGTTTATGAGACTACTCTACATATTGAAGTGAACAAAGCAGGCTTCTGCCAGGAGAGCATGGCACTCGGGTGGAAAGAGGCTTGCAACACAGAAAGGAACTCTTTAATTAGCAGGCTGACAGATGTGTTTCTTTGACAGTCAGTTCTGACAAGCAGTAATATTTGCCACAGAACAGCCAAATATGTCACTGCTTGTATTGCTAATGGCAATGGGTGGGGCATACAGTTGAGGAAATGGTAATGGTGCCTTGGAATGTGGAAATGGAAGCTTTCCAAGCAGAATGGGCTCTGGCAGCCATCCATACACAACCACACACATAGGCATGCCCCACAAGCCATCTCATAATTTTCCAGAGCTGCAGAACAGGTCATACAGTACCTGAGGGAAGAGATATCCACAGGGACAGCCTGCTTACATCCCTTGATCCTCAGGCACAGAGCCCAGCAGCAGTGAGCAGAAGGTGTGGGAGCACTGCGTGAGGGAAAGCCTGACAATAAGCAAACCCCAGGAGCCATGGAATTATAGGCTTGCTGCCATGCTGAGAAGCAGAGAGGCAGCAGCTCAGCAGGAAATTTTGGTGGAAGGAGATAAGGAAACAGCAGTGGTAACTCATCTGGGAGCTGCACCTCCTGCCCAGGAGCCCCTGCCGTGACTCTGTCTAGGAAAGATCTGCCAGCCTTGCTGGAAATGGAGTTTCTTCCCTGGACAGACACCATCCCAATCTCCCATTCTCCTGGATGCCTGGCTGCTCTGACGGCCAGTCATGTCCTGGCATGACCAAGGTCATACCACAAAGATACTTTGCTTCCTCTTATTTGTATGTGGCTGATTTGCCTCATTAAAAAAGTGTTTCATGGCACAGCAAGGGGTTGGATTTTTTTCTGTTGACAGCTTTTGGCCTGTTCTAGTGTTTTAGTCAGGGTAATATAATTGTGTGTGGATGGAATGGCCTTTTGAAGTATGTACATATGTGCATGTGTACCATGCAATACCTTCACAGTGGGACTTCAGGACCTACAGTGGCACTTTTCAGAGACCACAGGCTCTCTGTAGCTACTAAACAGCTCCCCTTCTTGGGGAGGGACACTTCTAATGTGTCCTTTGCACTGCAGACTGAATTTTGAAGAGAACCAGAAGAGATATTACATATATGTCCTGGGTAGCCAGTCATTCAGAGACTTCTCCAGAATTCATGACCTTTCCAAATAGCATTCCTGACTGCGTGCCAGTTTCACAGATGCAGGAAGATGACTAGGCTCATAAGGACTGCTGTCTCTTAGGGCTCTGCTGTTCCCAGCACAGCTCTCTATGTTTGGCACACAGCTGTCGACACGCGTCCCGCAATGGGACTCACTCAAACTTGGAACTGCTGTTTGGTCAGGAGAAAGACAGCTCTGCACACGTCATGGCCTCCCCTAAGGGTGTGAGCAGAAGCCGTGGCAGGTGACCATCTATGCTAGATGTAGTCTTTCACACAAGAACACCCTGCTTGAGGGATGCAGTGAGGAGCATGCCAGGACAGGGCTGTCCTGTGGGAGCACAACAAAACCTAGGAGACCTCTTACCAAGATGCGCACATAGAACAATAGAATTGTTCAGGTTAGAAAAGAACTCTAATTTCTTTGAATCCAGCTGTAACATCTTTTGGTCCATATGAATACTGCCAACTTACTGCATGTGGCCCTGCTCTAGGCAGTGCAAGACTAACCTCATGTGTACCTCTTGGCCTGGAGACCAAAGTAGATCCATTACATATTCCTAACTCTTCCAGTAGGCCTAGACATAACATTTAATACAGCACAGAAAAAGCTTATTAAGAGGCAACTTAGGAATAGTCAATAAAATATGATTAGAAAACAGAAGTTATATGACTAAAGAAGTATCAGATTCAACACAGACACAAGTCAGAACTTTTCACTACATAGGAAAAACATGGACTCCTGCATGGCATCACTAATGGTTAACTAACTCATGCTGAGAAAAAAATGGCACTAATGGATCTGTTGATATGGATGGAAATTATACAGATGTAGAGATTTTCTATTATTAACAAAACTAAAGCACCCTGTCCAGATTCCAGATTGCTTTCCTCTGACCTTAAACATATATTTACCACAAAGATTCCCATCTGCAGCTACCTGAACCTTACATGGCTATCAGAACAGATTTATGCCTGTCGAGTTTAATTAAATAAGTGTTCTTGCAAATAATCCTTCCTTTTGCATTCAAGGACTTATTTTTCCTTCTCTTACATCTACAGTAATACCTCAAGTTCCACGCGGGTTAGGGTCCTATCAGCTGCCGCGAATCCCCTGATCTGCGAACCCAGGTGACACATGAATATGCAAATAAAACATTCCCACTCCCCCTACCCCCCAACCCCTGCCACCTCGGAGCACTGGGGAGCATTTTCAGCAACTCCTCACAGCCTCTCACAGCACAGGGGAGCAAAGGGAACCATTTCTGAGCTCTCTCCAACTGGGGAGACCCCCAGAGAATCCATGGGCTTCCCTTCAGCCATGCTGCTGCTTTTGCCGCCATCGGGCCACTACCACCGTGCTCACTTGCACTGCCACCGCGGTAGGGAAGCTCTGTAACACTGTGCCAAGCTCATCCCTGGGGCCATGCGGGGGCAGGGGCTCAGCAGCTGCTTGGCCTGTGGCCCTGGGGGCTCAGTGGCTGCTTTCCCTGTGGCCTCAGAGGAGGCTGCAGTCCACTGGGGAGGACCTGTGCATCCCCAGACTCAGGTCGACGCGGGTCTATGCCGCTAGTGCTCTTGGAAGTTAGGAACCCTCCTATACCTGGGACTGGCAGACATATCATATCCACCACAGTTAAAAGGAAAAAACCTCCAACATCAATGTCACCTGATGCTGTGAGGGGCCCCCAGGTTGTTGCACAGTGTTGCAAACCTGAGGGTTCCCAAATTCCAAGAGCACTGGCGGCACAAATCTGTGCTGATCCCAGCCCAGGGACACAGGGGTCTTCCCTGGCAGACTGCGGCCTCCTCCGGGGCCGCTGGGCGAGCAGCTGCTGAGCCCCCACAGTCCCAGGGCAGACAGCCGCCAAGCCCCTGGACCTTCGCAGAGCCAGAGCAAGCTTGACATTGTTACAGTGTTATAAAGCTTCCACGATGGCAGTGCTAGTGAGTGCAGCGTGTATGGGTCAGGGGAAGCACTGCTGCGCCCCCACCTCCACAGCCACATTCTGGCTAGGAAATGTCCCCACTCCTGCCCATCTACACCCTGGGTCATGGTGGAAAGGCTGTGAGAAACCTTAGCAAGGGCTTTTCCTGAGTGCCATGGCAGCCTGCAGGGTGAAACCAGGGGTTGCAGGACTGGAGTGAACCATTTTTAAAGGTGGGGGTATGCTGGGTAGACGGCGAGGCTCGAGTGTTCTGGAAGAAGCTTTGGCACTCAGAGAAAGCCCTTGCTAGGCTTTCACCAGAGTGCCATGCTCTCGCTGCTGCTGTGCCCAACACCCCCACCATTCTCCAAGCCTCTCATTGCAGTATCGCGTTACAGAGCAGGCATAGGACCATAGCATGGACTGCCTGCCACCACAGGACTATGAACTGCATGTTATAAATCTTCTCCACTGCAAAGCAGGCACAGGACCATGGCATAGGTCACCAGCCATGGTGGAATGGGACTGTGCTGTCCCGCAGCACTGCGGGACTATGAACTGCATGTTATAAACCTTCCCTGCCACATAACCTCCACAACACTCATAAGGGAGTGTCGTGGAGCAAACTGTGGGTAGTCCTCAGCAAGAAAGAGGTACCAACCCTCTGCACCGCGGGGTCGTCCCAGTCCCGCCCCATGGGGCGCCCCATGCATGTGCAGATGCGGAAACATTGCAGGGGAAAAAAACTCTGAGAAGATCCGAGGCAGCGAAAGTTGAAGCATGAATAATCGAATCACAGTATCACTGTATTTTTATTTTATAGGCACCTAACCACTGCTAGCATACTCCTCATCCCAGTGCACTACATGAATTTACCAGATCACTTCTGTGTGGCACTATTACAGAGAAACCCTGCATATTTGTGGTTCGCATAGGTGGTGGAGTCGCCGTCCCTGGAAGTGTTTAAGAGTAGGCTGGATGAGGCAATTAGTGCCATGGTTTAGACAGTGGGTTGGTGTTGGGTTACAGGTTGGACTCAATGATCTCCAAGGTCTCTTCCAACCTTGGTAATACTGTGATATTGTGATTAGTCGCGGTTGGATTTTCAGTGAATTGTGCGACTGCACTCGTGTGCATAATGTCCCAGACCCTGGATTCCATGCCCAGGAGGCACCAAAGGGCGCTTCCCCTGCTTTAAAGAGGTGCTACAGTGCAAGCCACACTCCCAGGACCGCTCTCCAGACATAATTAGTGAGGGGTGCTGTGGCTACAGGCGGGGGGAGAGGGTGGGGGGAAGAAGGGGGCGTAATTGAATATTCATGGGTCCGGTATCTTCACAGATCGCATAACTCGCAGGACCTGCCCAGACCTGTCCCCGCACAACTTCTGGGGGCACTCTTCATTTATTTACTCATTGCATTGCATGACTGAATTACCAGGGAAGATTCTTTCTAACTGGCTCCATTAAAACTTTGTCTGTCTGAGCTGCTTTAAAATCTAAACATTGGCTTGATGGCCAGTACTGGGGCTTGTTTCCTGTGACTTGCCTCAAAGAAGCACCCAGCTAGAACTGAATCTTCTAAACCCTTCCAACACTTGCTTTCTAGTGGGCTGCCACTTCACCCATTGAGCATGGTGGCATTCACACCACAATATGTATTCCAAAATACTAGCTCACTTTTAGTCATGGCATGGAACAGCTGAAGTAATTTATTAGCAGAGGACTTCTGCTATTTCCAGAAATAACAAGGTCTGACACCAGCTAAGTATACCTGCAGATCCATCTCCATACCCAGACAGCTAAATGTCTCTTCAGGACTATTTTCCTTCAGACAGTGAGAGCGACCACAACTGTGTACATGTTAAGGCTCTAATTTTCATTTGCGTCAGAAAAATGTCAACTCTTTCAAGCAAATAATTGCATGAAGGAAGGTTGCTAAAATAAGGAGATTCTAATTCTCTTTCCAGAGGAATCAGAACTAACATCGGGAAGTTAGTTGATCTTCATTTCCAGTTACAAAAGCACAAACTTTAAATACACTATGTAGCAAGCATGAAATCAGATTAAGTTCCCCTTGTATATTCTGATGTATCCTAATTTGAGGATTCTACCTTTCACATGTGCAACCTGCAAAACATCTCTGGTTTATATTTGTTTCTTCATAGTGAGGAGTTAATACAAAGTGCCTAAGAGGATCTGCTTTTCTTTTTCTTATTCCCACTTTGCTGTATCTGCCTTCATGAACTTTTAACCACATGAGTGAGACAATCGAATATGCAAGCATCTGAATTTTTGAGGATGTGACCAGAAAGTACGAGAGCACAGATTTTTTTTTTTTTTTTCATATTCACTCAGCACTTTTTTAATCTCAGTCTGAGACATTCTTTGTTTCCTCTGGAGTCAAGGCTAGCCCAGGGAACTGTGGCAGAGTTTTCTGACGTCAGTCTGATTGTGTAAAGGGTGCTGTGATGTTCCAGGACTTGGTTAGCAATTCCGCAATGAAATCTTTTTAGCTCTGCACTGACACCTTTACCTGAAAAAGAAGGAAAAATACTCTCTGCACTAGAAAAGTGATGGTGTTAGAAGACCCGGCACAGAGATACCTTCCTTATCCTATACTATAATTATTTCGTACATTAATCATGGGAGGTAACAGAGCTGATGCCATGCCTACAAAAGCAGCAGTAACTTCAGGATTATTTAGCACTCATGGAAGAGCCATATATGCCTAAGAAATTCACAGCTGTAGATCAATGGTTGCAGCTATGTGAGGAGTGAGAGACTTGTTACTATGGGTGGCATTTTCGTACTGTATGTAACACTGAAAAACCTCAGAGAGCCACATTTTCCCTACTGTATCTTCTGGTTAAATAAAAGATATAACCCCTTTGTACAAATCTTATGTGTAAAATTAAAGATTTGTTTACACTGGATTTAACCCTTGGATAAATCTCTTTGCCTAGCTGTCTTACATGAGCATTTTGCACTAGTGCAGACTGCGAGTCCCACTGGCATGGTTTCTGGCTTATTACCAGTACTGGTAATAACAAATTACCAGTACTGAAAGGTACCTGTTCTGATAGGTAAGTCTTTAAGAGCAGAAAAGCTCCAAATCCCCCGAGCATTACCAAATACAGTAATTCTCCAAGAAATATGCAACAGTATTAACCCCAATATGGAGGCCAGATTTCGAAGTCAAAGTACAGTGATTGCACAAAGCACAGGAACTTTGTCTTACTGGTGCCCCTCCTCTCTGAGAGGCGTTGAGGCCAGGAGAAACACAAAGGCTGAAAATTACATGTTCCATTGTGCTGGGTCAGGCTGTGCCCGTCCTAGAGCGGGGCTGAACCCCCAGCCAGCACTAGGACAAAAATAAAACATGTGCAGCACTGGCAAGCCAACAAAGCAATTCCTGTGCATAGTATTTGATATAAACCAGCTTATAGTGTTTGCCTTGCAGCCAGTGCAAGGAGAACAAGCCGATTTTCTGCACAGCGGAGTCATCTGATGTTTGCTTTAATTTCTGGCAGAGCGGGGGAGCGTGAGTCAGATGCTCTCACAGCTGGCTCGGGCGAGGAAGAGGCCAGCAGGGACCCTGACTCACCAGACCCGCCGCATTTCTTCCGAAAATCCAGCTCAACGACTGGAAGTGAAATCACGGGCTGGGGTCAGCTCCAAGGTTAGGGAAGGCGGGGTGCAGGGGGCAGGCAGCGAGCCCGGCCCAGGGTCGGTGTCGAGGGGACCGGGGGAAACCCCGACAGACACGTCTCGCTGGCGGCCGCCAGCGTGCGGAGAGCAGCCCCCTCCCCAGCCAGCACAGCCCGGGGCCGCTGTCCCAGCAAGCCCCGTCCCCCCGTTACCTCATTGCTACATTCCCCAGCAAGTGAGCTCAGCTGTGCGCGCAGCCTCGAGCCTTTTATGGTCAAACAACTTTGCTTGGGCGAGGCTTTTTTCGCGAGTTGAGAGGAAGCGCCAGGGCTCAGCGGCTCTCCCGCCTCCTCTCCCGGTGGGCGGGCCGGGGCAGCCAAAGAGCCTGTCCCCAGCCTCGGCAGCTCCAGCCCCAGGGGTGGCATTTCGCTCTCCCCCAGAGGTGAGTCTCTTCGCTCGGCTCGGTGACCAGGGTTTTATTCCTCCGGCCTTGGGCTAGTGTGGGGCGCGGCGGGGTGTGCGGAGTTCGTGCCGCTCCCGCCCGTTCGGCTCTTCGCCTGGGACACAGCTCTGCGCTCTCGGTGGGGCTGGTTACGGTCGTGACTCTTGGGGACCTTTGCCCCTCCGCAGAAAGGAAGTTCGCGTGTGTGGGGTGAGTTTTCTTGCCTCCTGGTGCAATGGAGTCGGCTCGGAGCTCCCGCACAGCGCCAGGAGCG
The DNA here is from genome assembly GCA_013390025.1 of Pitta sordida. Classification (NCBI taxonomy): domain Eukaryota; kingdom Metazoa; phylum Chordata; class Aves; order Passeriformes; family Pittidae; genus Pitta; species Pitta sordida. Next base: position 44,977 of record WEKX01026544.1, on the reverse strand, counting down.
GGGAAGAGGGAGGGGGTGCTGCTGGGCTTTACTCGGGACAAGCTCTCTTTTGTGTGCTCACGGATGAGCGAGACACCTCGGGAACCTTTTTCCAGATGTGTTTCAGAGAGAAATCTGGAGCCCTTTGTGCATGAAATTTGCTTAATTTATGAGTTTCTCTCTCTCCGGGAGTGCCCTGAGAACGCGAAGGCTCAAGTTCTTGCAAAGTCGTAGAACTTCCTAACGTTTTAAAGATGTTTGCATAGCTTTTTTGAGTTTTTTCTCTCTTTTCCTCCCTTGCAGAGGGAGAAGGCAAGCACAGCATCTGTGAGAAGTTTGTAGCTCCGAATACCCCGTTCCCCCAGCCCGGTTGCTTTAAGGTTGTACCTTGCAGCTTGCATTGCTGTCAGACTTGCCTCTCTTTGAAGCTTTAGAACTTCGTGGCAGGCTGGGAGAACTTTCTGGATGAAAATAAGCATAAGTCCTAAATCCGCTTAATCGGTTCTTAATACTATTTTTTTTCCTTTTCTGTAGTTCTCTTTCTGACCCCCCCTCAATTGGGAGGAAGTTGGGGAAAAGGGGAAGTACAGATGCAATGGTTGGAACCACGGTGCAGGCTGGCTTTTATAGGGGCTCCCAGTGTGGCAGGACCCAAACTGCTTTTACCGACAGAGGTGAAAAATGGCACTCAGCTCTCTGTTCCCTCAGATTCCTTCTACTTTCTCTACCGCAGGAAAGGAGGAGAGCTTTTGAAAGCCACATAATGGGATCAAAGGACTGGAAGCTGTTTGGGTGTGTAAGAGGTGACAGATATACCATAGGACCTTCTGGGAGGTGATCCTTCTGCTGAGTGAGGTGTCATTTGGTTCTGTCATCCTCTTCTTGCTCTCAGAGGGAAACTGTGCATGAGGCAACTAGATATCCCAACTATGTCCTTTGGGGGTATCTTTCCTCATAGCTCCAGTTGAGTCATCTAAAATGTTACAGCAGGTAGAAAAATGTCTCCCCTTGGGAAAAATGCGAAGACAAGAAGGATTGAAAGACTGTTGGCATGTCACTCCCTCTCCCATAGCTTTCACAAACTGTGCCACAGGACTTGCATGAGCTCTGTGTTTCTGGTAAGGCTTAGATGGCATTGGCAGTGCCCCAGGGCTGGGGGTGTGGAGGTGACTCTGCAAGGCCAGCCTTTCTCAGACGGTTTGGTCTGTATTGGGGAGGACTGATAAGCAGAAGTAAGGATGAGCAGGGGCAGCTGCTGGATGGAGACAGCCTTGAGCAAAAAGTGCTCTTAAGTGCAACATGGCATACCGGGAAATGGGCTGCTTTGGTTTAAGGGAGATAGCAGCTGCTGGTAGCAAAGCCAGTGGTTTTTCTGTGAAGCAGCTGATGTCCCAAGACTATATGTTGACTAACCCTGGTAGTCTACACGCAGGTAGACTAACACAGTCACTGTAGTGTTCTGCTCATAATGTGGTATTGTTCTACCAAGTGGTTCACTACACCACAGCAAAATAATGGAGCATGAGGCAGGAGTCTTTAAAGAAAAGCTGGAGGTCTTTTTAATAGCTTCTGTAGCTTGGCTGGAAACTGCAGAATGGAGAGAGTTGGTCAGTCCCTTCTGAGTTGCAAGTCTGTTGACCCCTATAAGTTTGAGGGATTGAGGACAGACCTTGCTAATTACTCTTCTGCCTTGAGCCTTTTGTCATGCTGGGTCAAGTAGGAGATGCTCAGTGCAGCTTTTTGGCTAGTGCTTACTGTTTTCGGTCTCTTTCTCCCTTTGGAAAGACCAGAGGAGTTTGTCCAAGCCCATGCAACTCATTAGCCCTTCGCAAAGGGAAGGAAAAGTGCAGCAGCAGGGACCTTGTTTTTGTGTGTATTGTCACACGCTTGTGGCCTGGAGAAGCTGATAGGTGACGATATCGTGCGTCATGGGAGTGCTTAGAATGGGGCATGCAGATCTTAGCAGCAGCCAGGGGCTAATCGGGGGTGGGCGGATGTTTATGGCACCAGGGCCGTCTGTCCCAGCGGCTGTTATTGTCCGTGAGAGAGGCCGGCAGTGTGGAGGGGCACTGATTTGGACATGCCAATGTGAAATGCTGGCGCGGAGCCCCTGTGCTGACGGCAGCCCTATTGTGCTGGGGTGTTAGCAGGGCTGTAGGCATGCCAGGCTTTACAACAAAGTGTCTGGCTCCATGGAGGCTTCTAGCACGGGTGGGACTGCTGGCCCGGATCGTAGGCCTGGGGGAATCCTGAAGGTGTGCCTCTCCTCAGGAGACCTGCGGTGCCCCCAGCAGCCGGCTCGGTGTGGGTATCCCCCGACTGCTGGGAGCCGAGGGAGGGGGCCAGGCTCGCAGGCTTGGCCAGGGGGATGCCCTGTGCTGCCCGCGCCCCTCGCAGCCGACAGGGGCGGGCGGGGGGCGGTGGCGCCGGGGCGGCATCCGGGGAGCGCTTCCTGGCGGGGG
>WEKX01026544.1:0-42390 GCA_013390025.1 Pitta sordida | reverse complement strand
TGGCGGGGGCGGAGCGGGCGGCGGAGCCGGGGCCGAGCTTCCCCCGGAGCGGGGGCAGAGAGGGGGAATAGCGGGGGCTCTGCCCGGGGACGTGACACCGGGAGATCTTCCCCCGCCCGCTCCGTTGTTCTGGCTCCGCCGGCATGGAGGGGCCTGGAGGTAAGGCGGGGGGATGCCGAGGTTGGGGAGGTGAGGGGGCATTGCTGGTGCTGTCACAGGCTGAGGTCGAGAGGAACTGTCTGGCGTTGCAGGGTAAAAGGGGAGAAGAAATGCTGACTGTAGCTCTGGGGGCACCCCTTGCGGTGCTGGGGATCGCCCTGCTGGTCGTCACGGCGTGTGGGGCTCTGGTGCAGCAGAGATCTGGGTAGTTGCTGTGTCGAGAACCCCTTTGTGGTTAATGCCATCCTGAGTTGAAGTGCTGAAGTATGAAGGCTCATTCGAGCTGTCTGCAGTTTCTGTTCCTCCTTTTCCCTGTGCTGATCTTGGAACTGCTCTGCTTAGGCACCTTAGCCTCTGGCCTGAGTTAAATTCCTGTATCCCTCTGTTTCACATTTTCCTCTCCGCTGATTTTTTGACTCTGGCCCAAGGCCGACTTCATGTAGATTTCCTCTCTCTTCTCTACTGCCAGGTGCTGAGAAGATGGCCTCCCCAGGCGCCCCAGGGACCCGCATGACATCCACAGTCAGCATCAACATTTCTACCCCCTCCTTCTACAACCCACAGAAGAAGTTTGCACCTGTGGTTGCCCCTAAACCCAAGGTGAACCCCTTCAAGTCTGGGGGAGCAGCAGAGTCGTCACTGCCACCACCTCCTGGACCTGGTGCCCAGCGTGCTCAGATAGGGAAGGTTGGGGAAATTCCATCAGCATCCATGTCCCTGCTGGCAGAAGGTAGGTGAGGGCTGGTGTGGCAGATGCAAATACACATTTCTAAATTCTCAGGTAACTGGGTTGAACATGAAATCAGGGGCATAGCTGCTATAAGCGATGGATGTTCCTGCTGTAGAGGGTGGTAGGCTCCAGAACGAGATAAATGGATTAGAAAGGGATCTCTAAGTACCTAGTAATGCCATTAGGGAAGGAGGTGGGAGAGCAGTCCTGCATTGCACTGATGCTGGAGGAACGCAATGGATTTTTCACGGTATTCCCTGGGTGCATAGTTGTGTAACTGCAGTCAGTTTCTGGCCTGTATGCCTGAGGGCAAGTATGTTGCAGGGATGTGGATCCTGATAGAGATGAACCATGCTGTTCTCCTTCTTGTTGATTGGTCCCTGCGTGAGTTGGTTATCTCTGACTGTGGACATCCTTCTTATGGACTCTGTAATTGCCATCTTTGCTGTTGGAGAAATAGGGAGAAATAATTGCATGAAAAAATGGTGGCAGTGATCATAAACAGGAAGTGAGACTTAAAGTTTGTATGGCTTGTACAGTTCTGTACTTTTTCCTAGTGGTTTGGGTTGGGTGTGTTTTCCTGTGAAGAGTGACTTCTTGATGCACTGTGGTTTTCTTTTTCTTTCTTTGGTTTTTTTTGGTGTTTGTTTTATTTCCTGTGGTGGTGGCCTGGAGTTTTTTTGTTTCATCTTTTGTTGCTTGTTTGGTTTTGTGTCCTCCCAGAAGCAGAACTGTTGCTGGTGGCGTGTCCCGGTATATGGAAGTGATCTGCTTGGGACCACCAGAAATTTCCCTAGGGAATTGCTAATGCCTGTTGCTGCACATTACCCCAAGGCTCTATCAAATCAAGGGTGCACCTCAGTCAGGACACATGCTCAGGCTTAAATTTCAACACTAATGTTTTCTTGGGTAGCATGCTAAGTTAGTGGGCAGCTGACCTGATGGTAGGAAGGCTGTTCCTGTGCTTAGAGGAGAGAAATAAAGGCATTTTTTTCCCATTTCTGAAGTCACAAGGCCATCTCCTGGAATTGTACCAGCTAACTCTAATTGTTGACTGCTGTCTTGTGTCTCGCATTAGGCATTGTGGTCTTCTGTTATAGTTGTGTTGAATTAGGGATGTGTCTGTCAGAATTTCTCAAAATGACATAAAACTATTACCTGAATTACAAAAGCAGACAGATGGATGTTGAAAATGATGTAAGTGGAACATTGAATATTGTTTGCTCTGCTTCTGTGTTCCTTAAAATGTATATTGTGAAGGAACTAGGATTAGCAAAAGAACCATTTGTCATAAGCTGCTATGCCATCATTGGTTGAGGGCTGCTAGCAAGACATCTGAAGTACAGATGAGCCACTAAAACTCAGTTATGGATTTGGTCCTTCTCTGATTTTGGTTCTTCTCTGCCTTTCTTATACACTCCCAAACAAAATGTAGTATAATATAAAGCCATAGCAGTTGGTCTCTTTGTCTTAAACAACAGGATGGCTAAGTTAGTATTGCTGTAGGAATGTTGTATTTAGTATTGATTGTTCTATAAATCTGATATAACAACTTTGTGGGGATTTTTTTTCTATGAATATTTCATGGAACAGGCTTTTAATGTATCCGAAACAATGCGACAGCAGATAACGGCTTTGTTTCTGCAATATTTTTTATTATTTCAATAAATTAAAAGGTAAGCATGTACAGTCTTGATCCCAAATTGTAATTTCAAAGAAAAAAATACTCCCTCCACCCAGCAGAATTTCTATAGCACAAGAAGGCTTTGCATACCAAGGCAGTTTATGCATTCCACAGGCTAATAAGATTTTGGTTTCCTTTTCTGAAAGGACAATATTGTGTCTCTTAGGTTACAGATAAGTCCTTAGAAAGCCTGTTGAAAACAGCTCAATATAAAGATGAGACAATTTGATTACTGCTGTTAAAACTTGTACATGGAGTAGCTGGAATGAAAACCTTGGTCCTTTGCCCCAATCAGCAGTAAGGTTAGCTAGGAGGAGAGGTGGGTGTCCAGAAGAAGGGTTTTGGAAGCTACACCTGTTTGTCTTTGGTGTTCTTTGCTTCATGCTTGATAAGAATACAGCTTCTGTCTTACTTGAAGGGAAGAGGATTCATATTTATTTCACTCTGTAGTAGCAGAAAACATCTGGGTTTGCTTGTTCTCTAGCGAATATGAACTGGTGGAAGCAGTGGGGTTTTGTTCTAGAAGGCTGAGGTCCACTGGTGCTTTCCAGCCTGCTTAAGAGGTTCTGAAAAATTTCTTGTGTCCCAATATGCGTAGGTGTGGGGACATCTTGATGTCCAAAAGGAAAGCTGTTTTCATTCCCCAGAAAAACAAAGTAGTTTCCAAGATTCTTTGTATACATAATGGGCAAGTGATCCAACTTGTTTCCCCCCCCCTACTTGTTTCTTGTAGTGCTTAGTAGCCTGCTGTAAGGTGCCAGCTAATTTTCCTGTAAGAATTCAGGCTCTTCAGGGTCCTGGGTTGTTTGCTGGCACTCTGAAAGTGCTGCTCTGTATTCAGTAATCTGAGCAAGTTACTGGCAAGAAAAGGATATGCTGGGAACCAAAGAATGAGATAAGAAGTGGGAAATTGCATAGTGAGAGATGTTGCCCCAATATACACGATAACTATTCTCAATGACTAATAGCAGCAGCTCTTGAGGAAAGAATATGTATTTTTGAAAAGCTTTGGACAAGGTGTAAACCAGTGTCTGGAGTTCAGTTGTCCATGATGGATGCTGGGTACAGGAGTACTAGTTTGTGCTCACAGCCCAGAAAGCCAGTGGTATCTTGAGCTGCATCAAAAGGTGTGACCAGCATATCGAGGCAGGTGATTTTGCCCCTCTGCTTCACTCTTGGGACCCCACCTGGAGTGCTGCATCCAACTCTTTCAGCACAAGAAAGATATGAACCTCTTGGAGTGGGCTCTGAGGAGGGCCACAAAGATGATTAGAGAGTGGGAGCACCTCTCCTATGAGGACAGGCTGAGAGATCTGGGGTTGTTCAGCGTGGAGAAGAGGATGATGTGGGGAGACCTCATTGCAGCCTTCCAGCACCTGAAAGGGGCTTATAAAAAGGATGGAGAGAAATTTTGTATGGGCAGATAGTAATAGAACAAGGGCAATGGTTTTAAAGTTAAACAGGGCAGGTTTACATTAGATTAGATATTAGAAAGAAATTCTTTACTCAGAGGGTGATAAAGCACTGGAACTGGTTGCCCAGAGAAGATGTGAGTGCCCCATCTCTGGAAGTGTTCAAGGCCGTATTGGATGGGACCAGGAGCAACTTGGTCTAGTGAGTGGTGTTTCTGTCTGTGGCAAGGGCTTTGGAACTAGATGGTCTTTAAGATCCTTTCCAACCCAAACTGTTATATGATTCTGTGATTATACTTGCTGCAATACCTTTAAGAACCATCTTGACTAGGATTGTGATTCCAACTTGCTTTTTTTTCTCACTATTCCCTGTAGACCTGCCGCTGCCACCTCCTCCTCCACCTGGAGAGGAGGCAAGTTTCTCCTCAAACTGTGCATTTCCACCACCCCCACCACCCTTTGAGGAACCTTTTCCACCAGCCCCAGAAGAAGCTTTTCCCTCTCCTCCTTCTCCTCCTCCTCCTCCACTGATGTTTGATGAAGGACCTGTGAGCAAGGTACCTGCGCCACAGGTGAGTGAAGTCAAAGGAAGTATGGGTTTTGTGGTGCTCTGTCAGTTGGAACAACTTCTCTCCACTCTCTGAACTCAGCAGCAGGAAGGCCTGAGATCTGGGAAAGCCGAGAACGCTGCTGCCCCTTGGACCAGCATAGGTTAGGGTCAGCTGGTTGGTCTGCAGGTCTGCAAAGAAGGACCGGGGTTCTGGTGAGCGTGAGCGAGCAATGCTCCCTTGTGGCAATAAAGGCCAACCACATGCTGGGCTACACTTGTGAGAGAAGGACAAGGACTGTGATTATTCCTCCCTTCTGTCTAGTGAGGCTGAATCTTGGAGGACTGTATCCAGTCGGTCCCTCCAGTGTATAACCCCAGTGGAATTCTGAAGGAGGTGCAATCCAGTGAAAGGTCGCAGCAATCATTGGGGGTTGGAGCAGATGAGGCAGCCAAGGGAGGGATATAACTGCAGTCTGCTATACCTAAAAGAGGGCTGGAGAAAAGACAGATTCTTCTTACTGGTGCACTACAAGAGACAATGGACAGAAGTTGTGGTGAGGCAAATTCCTCTTGGACAGAAGAAAACCCTTTTCCAGTCCAAAGGTGGCTCAACACTGGCACAGGTGCCCAGAAAGACTGGGGAATCTGCGTCCTTGGGAATGTCCAGAAATCAACTGGAGAGGGCCCTGAGCAACTTGGTGTATCTTGAGAGTTAGCGTGCTGTGAGCAGAGTGTTGGACTATAGGCCTCCAGATGTCTTTTCCCACCTGCCTGAGAGCTTCTTTGGGCTGTTTGTAGACCTTGGAGAATGTGTCCTGCTCATCCTCATCAACTTATCCTCGAAGCAAGGAGCAGATCTATACCACATTCCAAAGTATCAAAATCTGCTATTGTAAGGGGATACACCCATTTCTCTGGCTGTTCCTGTAACATGCTCTGCTCCCTTTTTCCTCATGGATGGCGGTGTAGGTACGTGGCAAGATGAGCAGCATTGATCTTGAGATTGACTCACTGTCAGTTATGTTGGATGACATGGAGAAGAATGACCCCTTCAAGTCCCGGGTGAGCTCTCCAGTGTGTTGCAGGTGGAAGAGATGACTGGTTTGCCAAACAGAGGTAGTGAGAAGGGTACTACTGAAGATTAAAATGTCTGGATAAACCATAGCATGGAAGTGTTTGCAAAGGACCAGCAAGCATAGATTTTACAACTTGTCTGGACTGCTAAATGCCTAACAGTGTGGGAACTCCTAGCATTCTGAGTCTGTGATAGCTGCTGACTTACTGCTATAGATTCCATATTTTCCTTCCACCTTGCTGATAACTGCCCATTTTCTTTCTGCTGCTTCCCTTTACAGGTAACTCCAGGATCCACAGGTTCTCTGGAGAAACCATCGGCCCCAAAAGCCCCTATGGAAGTACCATCTGCACCCAGAGATACTCCTTATTCCTTTCCTTCCAAGTTCACACCAAAGCCAAGTGGAAGCTCATCTTTCAAGCCCCCTGGAGTGGATCTGAACCCCACCCCAACGCCATGGGCAGCCCCACAGCAACGCAAGGAGCCCCAAGCACCAGTCCCTCCACCCACGTCTCTCCCTCCTGCTCAGCCTACCCCAAGATTCACTCCACCTTCTGTTATTGGCTCTCCTAAGTCTGTGTCCAAATCTGGTGCCAGTGTTCCCATGGCTCCCTCAAACTCTACCAGATACCCTACCTCTCTTCAGACTCAGTTCACAGCCTCTTTGCCTTCAGGTCCCTCCTCTCGACCACAGCCTCCCAATTTCACCTATGCCCAGCAGAAGGAAAGACCCCAAGTGCAGGAGAAGCCACGTCCAACAGAACAACCTTCTCCTGCAAAGGACATGGTAAATGAAAGGGCCAGGGGTGACCCTGGATGGGCACACTGGGAGTGAAACCAGTGTGTGGGGGAGGGTCTGCCCCAGGCTGTTGGAAGCTGTTACCCATCTGAAAGAGTTGTAACTGTAGAGGTAGTGGTGAAGAGGGATAGGACTTCATGTAAAGGTGGAAAATAGCAAGCAGGGTGAATGGCAGTGTTTCCTAGAGAGGGACAGAGAGGACCATAAAAAGTGAGAGAAGTAGGTTTATTAGTGACAGGATGGAAAGGGGTCTGTCTGTGTCCTTTGGGATTGAATGTTTCCTCTTCCTGTAGCATAGACCTACAGGTTCCAGTGTAGATCCACCTAGAGGGAATTCCTGTCTGACCATGAAGGAGGTAGAAGAGCTGGAGAAGCTGACCCAGAAACTAATGAAGGATATGGAGCATCCACCCCCAACAGAGGCTGCTACTTCTGGTATGTTCCCTTGGTGGACAGCAGTAGGACTAGGACTGTTGTGAGTTTTCATCTGTCCTAATCCATTCCTTCTTCCATTGACAGAGCTCTGTGGCTTCTGCCGGAAGCCCCTGTCACGAACCCAGCCAGCTGTGAGGGCCCTGGACAGCCTCTTCCATGTGGAATGCTTCACCTGCTTCAAATGTGAGAAGCAGCTGCAAGGGCAGCAGTTCTACAATGTGGATGAGAAACCCTTCTGTGAGGACTGCTATGCTGTGAGTCACTGGAGTAAAAGTTGCTGGAGAGAGTGGAACTTGCTGTGAATGCTCTCTTTTGGTTTTCCTTTCATGTTGGCTCTGTGGTGTAGCCTCACAGGGATGGGGGATTGGATTAATGCATCTTTGTTTTCTTTGGGTTCAGGGGACCTTGGAGAAATGCAGTGTCTGCAAACAGACCATCACAGACCGGATGCTGAAGGCCACTGGTAATTCATACCATCCCCAGTGCTTCACCTGTGTCATGTGCCATACCCCACTTGAGGGGACTTCTTTTATTGTGGACCAGGCCAACCAGCCTCACTGTGTGGATGACTACCACAGGTATGGAGAGAGCACATGCATGTGGTGTATGAGAGAAAGCAGATTATGTAATGTTTATTTTTGCTGCAGTATAGGACTTATGTAGTTGCCCATGTCATCTGTTGTACATGAAGTTAAAAGTGAGTTGGCAATGTACCTCGTAGCAATTAAGGTCTCTTCCCACCTAAATGTCTTTTTTTATGCCCTTGATGATAATACTGTTGAACATCAGTGAGAATCTTGCCTTGAATGTCACAACACAGCGGTCATGGTGTCCTCTGGGGTTTTTTTGTGTGTTGCAGGAAGTATGCTCCACGCTGCTCAGTCTGTAATGAACCTATCATGCCAGAGCCTGGAAAGGATGAGACTGTGCGTGTGGTGGCATTGGAGAAAAATTTCCACATGAAATGTTACAAGTGTGAGGTAAGCCTCCCATCTGTCCTGTGCCCATCACCAGCAGCCTGACACCTTACTTGTCTATTCTGACCAAATGTGAAAGTTGTCTTGAATGAGTCTTGAGCATTTACGAAGTGGGTTCAGGAGGAGACTAGATATTCATGACTGTGGGTCTGTGAACAAGGACTATATAGGGTGGCTGTCTTCTCCAACAACCCTAATACAGCAGTTGTGTGTACCAGGGGAATGTGCTGGAATCACAGAAGGGGCTTGCTCTCCCCTCAAAATAGCATCTCCCACGAGCACCATCAAAGACAGAGCAGTGGGCTGTGAGCCGTTTTCCAGATACAGTGGGGTACTTCTTAATCCTTGAAGGCATTTACCCTGCTGTTGGTCATTGTTGAATTCCCTCCCTCTTCTTTCCCTGTTTAGGACTGTGGGAAGCCCTTGTCTATTGAAGCAGATGAGAATGGGTGCTTTCCACTGGATGGGCACGTGCTGTGTGTCAAGTGTCACACCGTTCGTGCAAAAATGGCACGCTGAGGAGGTTGGAGTGGGCATATCCTTGAGATCCCTGCACTCATTACTCTTCCCCTTCCTGCCATTGTCCTACCCTTTGCCTGAGAAGGCAGATTGCTACTCATGGAGACTACGCCAGCGCAGTTCTTTACTCATGTAGGATTCACTGCTCCTAGACTTCACTCTGCACACCCACCAAGAAAGGACCACTTCTCCTGTCACTGCTTCCTGGCCACAGCATATTCCGGGCTGGGAGCTATGATCACGGTGAGTGCACAGTCGCTGTGTCCTCAAGACTCTGGAGAAGAAAGACCAGACCTCCACCACCGCCTGGTGGAAGTAGCAAGAACAAGCTGGTGGCAGGTGCTGGGAAGGGCTGAGCATCCTTCAGTTCTGCGGAGCCAAGAATGATGATGTGAGTTTAGAAGGTGGAAGCCTACGTCTCAGCAACACTTCTGTCTTCAGTTCTATTTTGTATCTTTTGGCACCTCATTGTCAGGATGCCCCCCCTCCCTTGCTCCTCAGTTAGAATGTGGAGGCAGAACATATTGGAATTCTCTTACTGTTGCTGGAAAAAGATGACCTGCTATAGCTTTCCTGTCTTCTGGATTTTACTGACTGTCTTCTCATTCCCCTCCCCCACCCTTTTTTTTTTTATCAGCCAGATTAAACTGGCAATGTTTTAAATATTTCTCTGTTCCTGAGTTTGGAAATTTTTTTTAATCATTTTTTCTTCCCAAAATGAATTATTTGCCAGTATGGTTTCTGGACAGCCAGGCTGGGCACCAGAGTATCAAAGCAGTCCAAAGAATGCATGTTTACAAATAAAGACTGTCATGAGGATGGGTGGCATGTGGTGAGGAGAGGCCTCAATGCAAAGATGAGGATTCAGCAGGCTGAGGAATATTTCACCATTCCAGTAGAGATTCTTTCACTGCTGCCAGTGAAAGCTGGAGTGTAACTGCAATGTACTGTCTGGCTCTTAAGTGTTATTGCACTGAGCCCCATTTCCTGGACTAGAAACTCTAACTGAACCTTTTGAGTAACAACACTGTCAACCACTTAACATTCAATAAAATGTGTGGGTTTTTTCCATTAATGTGCGTCTGCTATGTTTGTACAACTACCCATGAGAATTGCTGTCTTTGGCAGTAGAGAATGCATGGCTGCTCTTCCACTTAGCCTCCAGAGGTGAGGAGTCTGAACATGGTCTTTCTGTGCCTCTTGGTCTCCTTTCCAGAGTGTTTAGTTTCCAGTTTTCTCTGCCTGAAGATTAGCTCTCAGTTAAAGCAGTGGAAGATTGCATTTCAGTACAGTAAGATTGGAGTCTGCGTGATGTGTCACTGGGAGATGAGTATTCCAGTCTGGTGCAACTGGACTGCAATAAAACTGGCCAATTTTCTTGCTTTGCCTTAACTATTGCTGCTCTGAAAGTTTGTGCTTGATTGTTTATGGGTTTAGGTATGGTACTGTAATGGTCACTGCAGGTGAAGCTTCTCTTTGTGGTAAGTACCAATGTTTCTACACTTGGAAGACATGAAACCCACTCTTGATCTCTTGCTAGTCTTTAGGTGGTCTTCAATGACTCCTTGCAAATTGATCCAGTAAATGCTTTGAGGTTTTCCATAGGATAAACAAAGAATAAATAAATTGTACCATCTATTACTTAGCTTAGTTCTTGCTAGTTTGTAGAGATTGAGAAGTGGTCTCTAGACTATATAAAATGTATATATAAATTGTATGTAAAACTTTATGTATAAAGATTGTGCTTAGAACGACCAAGGATTGCAGAGGACAGAAACTGGTGGGATGGAGAAGCACTCTTAACTTTTCACAGAGCTGTTAGAGGACTACAGTCCTGGTATCTGGGTCAGAAACCTGTCTAAGGGAGTCAATGGAAAGGCCTCTTTGGATCACCTTGTAGATAAAGGGAAGGTTAGCCCTTCTGAGGGGCAGGGGATGCAGGGAAAAGCAGCTGCTGACTGTACAAGACCTTGTTATGGGATGTTTAGGGCTGGGATCAAAGGCAGAAAAAGGGAGTGTTCAAGGAGAGGAAGCACCATGCGAAAAATTGAGCGGGGGAAAAGGGCACAGGAAGAGGTGGCTGTAAGTACAGAGTACACTTGTCTGGCCATACCCTGTGTGTCATCAGTGCAGTTTGTCCTATCTTTGCAATAACTTTATTTGCTGTTAACAGTCTCTGTTCCATGCATGTGGATCTAAGTGCCAGCAACTGGAAATACCTGAGCCCGTGTGTATTGAGTGGGTGTGTATGCCCTTGTGTTATTGCTAGCAAAAACAAGAGTAGATAGGGTAGATAGGGTGAGAGACTTGAGAGCCATGGCATGAAATGGTGTGGCTGTGGGGCTGGCTAGAAGCTGTAGAGATGTCTCAGAGTCACCTGCTCCAGTTGCCGGGAGGTACAAGCCAGCTGCTCTTGGGTCTGGAAGCCAGCTAGTTGACAAGCTACAGGAGAACAGTTTACATCTGTGTGTGAGGTGGCTGGGCGATGAGGGAATCCTGGGGCCAGCTGCCTGAGGCCAACTAGTGGAGGGCTCCAGGGTGGGTGAGTGTGTGTGTGCATGTCTGAGTGCACCACTGGAGCAGGGCTGCAGGCCTTGAGGTTTTGTGTGTCATGGTGCCAGCAACTGAGGAGACCAGCTCAGACTCCAGGTCATGGTGCCAGCTACTGGATAGTTGGTCTTGGAGGCTAGAGGGATTCACAGTACCCATGTGCGTATTTCCTTCTAACAGGTTCATCCTGATCAGCTGGAGAAGGGAATAGGATCAGGCTGTTTGTGCTGTGCTTGCATGGCTGTTGTATTCTCTGACTCAGGCTAGTCACGTGTACTGTGTGTGCATCTATATACATATTATATACTTGTATATTTTGTGTGCATGAATACCTGTTGAATACATGCTCAGGCTTGCAACCTGAAGACATGGAACTGAACAGCCTCATCTCTATCAAGCCAGCTGATTCAGCAGCTTGTAACTGTTGAAGTTGGAAGGGCCAGCCCTGCTTAGAGCAGGGTGGGCTAGGCTAGGGTGTTCAGGAATGTACCCCCTACATTTTTTAATACCTCCAAAGATGAGAATTCTACAACCTTCCTGGGTAATCTGTTTATAGCACTAACTACTCTCTTGAAGTTTTTTCTTACCTTCAAATGGAATTTATTGCATGGTGATGAGTTCTCAGTGCTGCTCGTTTAACTGGATGCCACGGAGGAGTGTCTGGCTCCTTTTTCATTCCCTCTCATCAGGTATTTATACACAGTTGTAAGAGCCACCCAATCTTTCTGAAGGCTGGGTCCCAGCTCTCTCAGCCTCTCGTATGTCAGATTATCGAATCCCTTCAAAATTACAGTGGCCTTTCACTGGATTTGCTCCAGTAAATCCATGTCCTTTGTACTGAGGAGCCCAGAAATGAACACAAGACTCCAGGTGTCTGACCAGTGCTTGAATAAAGAGGAAGAATTGCCTCCTTCCAGTTGCTGGTGATTTGCTTATGCATCCCAAATCCTATTGTCGTCCTTTGCTACAGGGGGTCAGGCACAACTTGCTGTTCACCATGGCCTGCACGATGTCTCCTGCAAAGCAGCTTTCTGGCCAGTCAGTCCCCAGCTTGTACTGATGCATGAGGCTATTCCTCCCCTGTTGCAAGGCCCTGCATTTCCCTTTGTTCAGCTTCCTCAATCTCCTTTCTTCCCATATCTCCCCTCTATTAAGGTCCCTCTGAATGGCAGCACAGCTATGTGATATGGCAACCACCTACTCTTCTATTACCTGCAATGACAGGTCAAAGTTTACATGACACGAGCTTGCAATCTTGCGTCAGCCTCATCAGGGCTTATCTGCTAGCCTGGATATCTGCCAGGTAGCAACTTTTAATCTGTATTTTGTGTTAAAGACATCTATTACTAAGGCTGAACTTGCTGATAAACTAACAACTCACAGCGCTTAGTTCAACTTGAATATCTGTGGTACATGTATTCGGTGGTGGTGCCTTGTGTATGCTCTGCTATTTCTCACGTTGAACAGAAACTAGCCCTCTTGCTTTAGGTTGCAGGTCTTAAGGTCTCTGCTTCTTAACCCTTTTGTCATTTATGGTTAAGAAATCCTGGGAAGTGTTAACTTACAGTCCTAAGAATCTGGAGCATTATGCAGTTACAGAAACACTGTTACCTCTAGCAAGTAACACTGCTGAATGTGTAGCATTCACCTTCACCAACCTAGACTTAAAACATAAATCCTGAGGTAGCTACTCTGGCTACTCAAGAAATGGGAGAAAGTCTTAGGAATATCAGTGAAAATTTTATTTTCCCCAGGACAGTCTATTTGGCAAGAGAAGGAAGTACTACTTGTGTATTTCATCAAACTACAGCAGTAGCTTCTAATCTTTCTTATGATTTAGGAATAATCACAGCTGTAAAAAGCTGGACTTGGATAGTAGATGGGTATGTCTGCAACTGGGTTAAAAGAAAAAATCTCAAGTGACCAGCTGCATAGCTATCCTTTAATTCTAATGCAACTGCACTTCCACATTGAACAGACAAAGACCATTGGCTGAAACAACTAAACATGGATGTAAGGACTCTGAGGAAATAATATATATGCTAAAGGTCTCAATCATATTTGAAATAAGCCAAAGAACTCCAACACAGCCTGCTCTGCCACAGATTTATTTACAAAATATTATTTACAGATTATAACTGTCTTGAGATCTGATAAATAATATTTCCTCCACAGAGAAGGAATAAGACAGACCACCTACATACTTTTTCTGTTACAAATACCCTATCCAGCCAAACAAGACTATTCTCCCTTTTAAAAAGGGGCAGATAAAAATGAATACCTAAAGGGATTTTTGTCCGTGGCATAAGTAAAGGTATTAAGCAGTTTAGAGATATGTAAATCTCTACTCTGAAGTGTGCATGTGCAAAAGAGCAACATGCTGAGGTGATGTGATCACATGAGTTACAGCAGTCTGTGCTGCTACTCTCAATTTCTCCTCTGAAGAAAGAAGTACACCACAGGTTCATGTTTAAGACAAGAAATAACTGAATTTAAAAAATACATCCCCAGCAGCAGCCTTGTGAAAGACTGAATAGTTCGTTCCTGTTGCAAAATCAAAAAGACAGAAGGTTGCTCAAGTGAGAAGGAATATATGCCAGGGAGTGAATGAACCCAGTCTTTACCTGTCTGTATCCTTGTGCCTGTTCCCTGAACGTCCTAGGCTATCTGAACATCCATTGCCAATCTTAAAATATTATCTACAATTCCCAGCCCATTTTGTATTCCATGTTATCACACTGACGGTCTGAAACTTTAGTATGTGGATAAGGACTACTACAAAGGGACTGTAAAAGACAGGACTGAGAACAGTTTCCAAGACCAGTGCTCTGAAATACACTGATGGCTGCTGTAGAGCTAAAGCAAGGGGGAACAGAAATGAGAGCAGGTGGTGTTTTCTCATGAGCCTTTTCAGTTCTGGTTGTTTGCTTTACTTGTCCCAGTCACTCATTTGGAAGCAATTGCCATAGGAATGATTCCAAGTGATATCTGGTAAGAATGGGCATTTTTCAAGCCTAAGAGCACAACAACTGATCACTCCTTAAATCCTTGGATGCTGCACAGGATCCTCTTCTGGTGGCCTGGAAGTGACACTCCCATCTGTTTCAAGTCCCTGAAGGAAATGGGAAAAGAAAGATAAAAATGAATTGCTGTTCTTGTTCCCTGGGGGGACAAGGGTGTGCATAAGGGCAGAAATAGTTACCAAGCATTAGATCAGAAAGCTTCCTTTCCCTCTTCCTTCCCTACTTACACTTACCTTTCCCTAGAGGGAAGAAACTTGTAGATATTCCTGCCCTTCCCTGGCTACCTCTGCCCATCCAGTCAACGCTCTCCCACCTCATGACTAGGCCTGTACGCCCAGTAAATCAGGACTTGTGATTAAATTGGCTTGTGATATGGGCCATACCTCAACCCTTTAGCGTGTCTGTGCCTGCTCATTTGTTTTATGTAACTGCCCTGGTTGGAGCTGGCTGTATTTCCCCGATCCTTTGAGAGAACAGAGCTGTATTGGTAAAGTATCTGACCTGAGACCTTCTAAGGAGCACAGAAAGATTTGCTCTATGACAGAACAGTGCCTAGCTGATTGAGGTGGATGGATATCACTAACCCATGTGGAGTTCACAGCAAGAGAATTATCTTGTAAAGTCCTAAAAGGGAAGGGAGATGGTCAGGTTAGAGAACTGTTTTCCATCTGTGGTTTCCCCTTGCTGTTTGTGTCTGATGTGAGTTCAGAGCAGCTCAGACACATGAAGAGCATCAGTCATGGACATGAACAGTTAGGGAATTAGTCTCACAGTTTGGATACCAGTTCTGGGCTGATCCTTCCCATTATGACAAGAAGCCAGTTCTCTTCCATTTAACTACATAGAAGTGGATGAAGAGATGCCTTCTAAGTAAGTATCAGTGCCTGTTCAGACAGCACAGGGACAAACAGAGCTACTTGAAGAGGTGCCATGTAGGAGCTTGGCCTGTGCTTACTCAGCAGTGAGTTCCAGGATGGACTCCATGGTGTCCAGCCCGGCAGTGCGGAAGTTGGAGATGTAGCGCTTCATACGGATGGATTCCAGCCATTCAGGGATGGAGCGGTAGGGGATTCCATCAGATCCACTGCAGCTGGGGAGACGGAGTGTTACCCTAGAGACAGAAAAAACCTTCATTAGCCAGGCAACTACCTCAAATGGCCAGCACGATAAGACAGTATCCAAAGGGCAAGCAAGCACCCTCTGATAGGGGTAGGCCAACTAAACTTCTCTCTGTACAGAAAGGTCACACCAGGCCAATAGGTATGCCTTCTCTCACCAGGAGAGAGAGAGATGACTACTTACTATCTCCTGCACACAGAGCACTCAAGGTGCCTCTTGCCTCTAGTCTGTATTGCTAGCACCGCCTCTCCTCCTGCTGGGGACAGGGAAGTGAAAATCTCCCAGTTAACCTCTCCTCCTCCAGTGACAGCTTGCTTACCTGGGATCAAAGTCTGCAACAGGCCGGAGAAGCTGGGGACTTGAGATGAAATGTTGCAGCTGTGCCCGGATTTCCTTAAAATGAGGCCTCCTCAACCGATCATGTGACCAGCAGCTCTTCATGAGTTCGTAGAGGATAGATGGGCAGTCCACAGGTGGAGGGAGCCGGTATCCATCCTCTAAGCTTTTCATCACCTGCACAGAGGACAGAGAGAAATCTGACCACGAGGAGAAAGTGTGGAAGGCAAGCCAGAGGCCTCTGGGGCTGGGAGCAGGCTGTTCACTGTTTCGCACAGTCAGGGAGGGGTTGAAGCAGATTACATGTGTATGATACAGGATTTGGGCAGCACAGTACAGGATCAGGATACCAAAGGTATGTTAAAAAGGGAAGTGGTATAGGCATGTACTTTTCAATTCGTTACTAGCTTAGCTCCCATTTGCCACTCAAGACACATGGTCATGAGAAGTGAGGACCAAATAATCCCAGCACGTGGTGAGAAAAGGGGAAACAGACTCTGAGGAATAATTTCAACAGCATGGATTAACCTAGAACGAGATCCGATACAATACTCAAGTGACAGAGGAAGATAAAGCAAAAAGAGAATTCTCCAGATCCAAAGCCATAGGTGATTTAACCACCCTTAAATCTGGCTCATTGCTGTCAAATATTTATTGCCTTTGACTTGGTTGTATTGATTTTTTGCAGGGAGGGAGACATAGTCACATATTCTAAAGAGTACTAAGACTGCAGGCTGAGGGGTGTCTACTAAAGTTGGGCCTACATGCCATTTACTTGGGCTTTTTTTAAATTAGTCCTTAAGCTCAGTGTCTGTTACCTCTTGATTGGTCATGTGCCCATATGGCTTGTCACCGAATGACAACACCTCCCACATGACAATTCCAAAGCTCCAGACATCACTGGCTGAAGTGAAAATCCGATGAGCAATGGCCTCTGGGGCTGTCCATCGGATGGGAATCTTACCACCCTGTGAAAGAGCAGAGACATAGTGTATTCAGCATGTATCATTAAGTTGTATTACTTCAGAGTTTTCATGCAAGAACCGTACAAAGTAGTTCAGAGACTGGGTCCACTTCACTTGAAGTGTAACGAGCCCAGTGTAACACCCACGTGTAACCACCCCAGGGAAATTTCTCAAAAGGGCAGAAATATTCTTTGAAAGTAAATGCATTTAAGCCCTCTGTTCATCTGAACCCTACACAAAATCAATGCTGTGGGAGTAAGAGCCTGACACCAGGCACAGCCCTACTTTGAAGGACACCATGCATTAGAATCATTGGAACTTTCATAGAAAGAGGCACAGATATGTTTCGAGTCTAAAACCCTAATCACAGCAAGGCTATCTCCAAAGCTAGATTTAGTAATTGAGTCCAAGGGATCAGACCTCTTATTTTGCTTTTCATTTTAAAACCACAGTCCCTCTGAATTTCTTAGCAAACAAAATCAACGTGGACTCCAGAAGAGAAGTATGTACTGCCTTCTGAATCATCCACACTGTGATTTACAGTTTTACTATGGGTTTGCCTCAGACACTACAGTTAATTTACAATACCAGACCGAAAGATTGTTTCTGCATTACCTTGGTTTCATAGGTTCCCTCTGCATCATTCTCCAATATTCGGGAGAGACCGAAGTCGGACACCTTGCATTGAAGACTGCGTGTTACCAGGATGTTGCGAGCAGCCAGATCCCGGTGGACATAATTGTGTTCTGAAAGGTAGGTCATGCCAGAGGCTATTCCCTGCAGCATGCTCACTAGCTGCACAGGGCTGAATTTTTCCTCATTCTCCTGCATGGAAGAAGAAGTGAGAGAAGATCCTGGTCAAGTGACATTGATCTGCTTGATTTCTAGTTACTGGTCTTACCAACTTACAAAAATGGGCATGGGTGAATAAGCAAAAAGGCAATGCTGCAGCCCAAAGGCCCCAGCAGGTTCTCCCTAAGCAACAGATGGTGGTCTCCAGAGTCATCATTAGGCACCTGCACTTCAACTACCAAAAACAGCTCTCTGGTCACTGAGCAAACTGGATGGCATCAAGCTTCAGCTTCTGAGACTAGAAATGTCAGTAAGAAAAAGTAAGTGGATGTCTGGATCTTATTTTGTGTCTTATTTTAGGGCCCAAAATTCAGGTCAAGTGCAAATTCTGGCAGTACACAAGCCAATTATAGATTGGAGTTTCTCACCCGGAGGAAGGTATCCAGCGCTCCATTCTCCATATACTCAGTGATGATCATCATTGGCCTCCCTTGGGGAAGATAAGAGGGTGTCAGCCTTTTTGGAATTCTGCTACTCTTCCCTTTCAATGCTCCTTACATTGCCACAACAGAGTTATGGGTTGCCATGTCCAACACCAGCTAACATCCTCACTCCACTGGCACAGCTGGCTGCTCCTTCTTCCTCTTGTGTCACACATATAACCTAGAAACATCTCTTACACTATCCCAACTTCTCATCTATTCACTAACGCAAAAAGATCTCTCCTAACACTGCCTCAGGACTCTGTTGGAAATCCATACCCCTCCTTCCCTTCCTCATTCTCTGCCACAGACAGACAGCAAACTCTGTAAGAAAGGCCTGCGAAATGCGCCAGCTCCTGTTCTTGTTCCAGGACCCTCTTCCACACACTCTCACTTACTTTTGGTGACAACTCCTTCCAGACGCACAATGTTGGGGTGATTGAATTGTCCCATAATTGTTGCTTCACGCAGAAAATTCCACCACTGTGAATCTGAATATGTTGACTTCAGAGTCTTGATGGCAACCACGACACGTTCTTTCCCTGGGAGCCGCAGGGACCCACGATAGACCTCCCCAAACTCCCCTGGACACAACCAGAGGCAAAAGGTCACAGATGAACCCGGGAATAGGCAGCAAAATAACAGTGTGGGAAAACTGAAAGATGGGGAGATGAATAAATAACTCACCCTCTCCAATCACATTCTCCATAGTGACACAAGAGACATCCAGTTCCTTAGTGAATTCCAGCACTCCTCTGCTGGGGTCATCATATGGTTGCAGGTCAACATAAGGTTTCAACCAGACTTTCTCTATGGTAAAGGGAAACAAAAGAGAAAATTAATGTGCCAAATGTTTGGACAACCCGTGTAAGGCAAAACGACAAAAGCAGAGTGAACCCATGGGATTCTGACAATAGCAGAAAGCAAATCTACCAAATGTAGAACTGCCCCGGGAACAGGCGATTACATGAGAAAAGCCATGCTGGTGTCTGGTTTGAAACTAATGTTTCTTCTCATTCCTTCCAACCCATTCCAGGTTTCCCTCTGGTTTTACTACTCCTTTGAAGCTCACCTCGATCAAAGCCTGAAGTGCTGTAATCTGGCTGTGCATGTCTCTGACGAGTCCTCCTGGAATATAAGAAGCAATCATAAAAATAAAATGGTCAGCAGAAATCAAAGAAGAAAGCAAAACTTCCAGGGTGTCTTGGACAGAGTTCAGGGTAGCACAGAGCAAAGCAGAACCAGACACTGCCCCTACTTTGAAAAGTACAGCTGGCAATAAAATGTGATGCTTCTTTTAAAGTTAGAAATTGAGCTTTGTTTCCATACAGGTAGTTTTGTGCTGAGATACAGATGAATTTTATGTTTCCTGTACAATTTCAGTGCAATATCTGATCCTCTTAAAACCAAGCAACAGCAGCTTTATAGACACTGAGAAACAAAGCAGAATTTTGGATCTGGGTAAAGCACCACTACTGTAATGGTATACAGAAAATGATTTGAAAAGAGTAGATATATGTATTACCACTTAATTGTTCAGCAGCTACGAAAATGATTGTACCATAACAATGTTTTTATTCCTCTGTTATGATAACAGTATGATAGTGCTGGAGTATAACAAAACTGAGAAATCACCACAATTTCCTCTGTTCCCAGCAGCAAACCATATTTTACAGACATCGTTCCCTCCAATCCTGCTAATCAAAATTACTTACAGAGACCCTTTCCATCTTGCTGCAGCACTCTGGTCTTTCCTTCTCTAACTAACCTCAACATCCCATGAGAGATCAGGGCCTCCCTTTCTCAAGCTCTCAAAGCTCAGCCATTCCTACATCTACAGCTTTCTCAATACCCAAAATCAGTACTTACTTTCGCTGAAAGACAAGAAATCCCAGAAGCAGCCCAATAAACAGTAGAACTCCGAAGATAATAGCAACTATGACTCCACCAGAGAGAGCTCCCATGCCTGCAGAAACAAAGACCATATCATCTAAAAGGTCGAGTCCTATTTGTTTGGAATGAAGCAACCAGCTTCTACCAGTTAATGGCATTAGGTAGGTTACCTTTGTCTTCTAGGCAGCAGAGCCACCACGTTTGAGTCCTACCATACTGTTATTCATAT
Source organism: Pitta sordida (assembly GCA_013390025.1). NCBI lineage: Eukaryota > Metazoa > Chordata > Aves > Passeriformes > Pittidae > Pitta > Pitta sordida. Next base: position 22,661 of record WEKX01026544.1, on the reverse strand, counting down.
GCATGGAGCACCTTCTAGTGGTTATCTGTTTGACTCTTATCTACAGTCTTGGTCTTCTGGTTGAGTAATTTATGCCTATGTCTGAATTCCTATATCAATTCCATGACACTCTCAAAAATTAAGAACAGCTGTTGTTTCCCCTCCCACTCTTCTCCAACAATCCTTTCAAATCAGACCCTTCTTCCCTCTCAGTAGCTGATTTAGACCACAGCAGAGCAAAGAGAGAACTTTCCCTAACAGTCTAACTAGACTGTCTTCTTGTTTATGAAATTAACATAAATAACCTTCCATCAATAACTGGGGCTGGTCCTTTGCCTAATTACCCTGACAGAAGCCCCCCGTCTGCTTAGGACTTCTGAAACAAGCAAGTACTGACTTACAAACTGCAGTCTAAAGTCATATTCCTGGTTTCTCAAAACGGAGCATCAGGTGGTTTCATTTTGTGATTAGACAGGATTCAGATAACATACACATAACATGGGTTATCTCTTTCCATTTAGGTTCTCAAGCTAAAGCCAGCCATTTCCATTGAATTCATCAGAGAAAATGCTAAATTACCTCTGTTGGTGCTTTTAAACCTTATTTCCTGTAACTTAAAAAACTATTAAATACTACACATTATTGAAAAGTATTCATTATCCATGTCTAACAAGAATCTACATTTTTTCATATTTTCCCTAAAGAGTTCTAGGAAAGCTTCCAGAAGAAAGAAAATCCCTAAATAATTTTTTTTTTTCAATAAATGAGCAGATTTTAAAGCAAGGAACAGATGATACAGAGAATTGTGTGTGGAAGTGTTTCCTAACATTTAGTCCAATGGTCAGCACCCATAAAGCCTAATTGACACTTGTTATTTTTGATCAATTTGATGTTGATTCAATCCACTAAAATTATTAAAAATCACCAGCTTATTTAAGCAGAAATCAAGAGGCAGAGCTAACATCCTTGTTTTGTTAAAATCAAAAAGTCCAGATTTGAAACGTGAAATATTATCTTTTATTAACACAATGGACAAGCTTTTAGATCCATAGCACTTCTGCAGGAAATTAAGGGCTTTAAATACTCAAATTCAGACTTAAATAAAAAATCGCCTCTCCTTGCAAATCCTGTTCCATTAATATCTCTAGACCATTACAGCTAGGCAATGCTACTAGTACTATCAAAGAACTCTCACCAAATAAAACCTTGCTAGAACTTCTTTTTAATCCCTTTCATATTAAAAAATCTATGTCTTGGCATGATGAAGTGACCAACTTTTATTTATAAAAGTTTATTTTATTTAGCTTAAAATAAAACAAAATATTGAGGAAAGTATTTTCTAATCTACTCTTTCATAATCAGAACAATTGTACATGCTCACATATTTTCCACAGAGCCTTTGCAGTACATTATTATACTGGTTAAAGATAATTTGTTTTCATCATTCAGCACTGTGACTTTATGAAAATACATATTACCAAAAGCTCCTGGTGCCAAAAAGAGCCCAATCTATATTTCAGTCATGGTATCACAACTGCTTATCAGCTTTTACACTGTTAATTTAACTATTCATTTACACCAAGGTATGCCTTTGCTTTCTTCCACATCCCTATTTCACTACAATAAAACTAGCTTTTCAAATGCATCCCTTCAGTGTTTGTATTTGTACAATTATCCACAGGGTCAATAGGAGGATCTGTGAATCTGTGGAATGAAGAGAGAGCAAACTCCATTATAGAAAACTTTTGATAAAGGGGAAGCCTCTGGGTGATCCAGGGAAAGAGGAGGTTGGCCTATATAAAATGTTCTTTGATACAGGAGAAATATCTTCCTGTGGCCCCAATAGCTCAGCATTCTTCATGTGGTGCCTTGGCTGAAAACTTTTTTCAGTGGCACATAACATCTTTTCGGGCAGACCTACATACAGGAACTGGACCACATACAGCAGAGCTGATAAAGCTGGAAGAAAGTAGCGTTGAGGTCCTCCAAGTTCACCTTTTCATTAGTAAGTGGCATACAAAAGGAGATATATTGTAATAATTTGACTTATATTCCAACATAGAAACCTTAGACAGAATAAAAATGTCTTTCAGGAGAACTAGATGAAGAGCTGGTCAACTATTGTGCCAGTACAACACAATAACCTGGGGCTGGTCAGGTCTGAATGGGAAAGTATAAGTGACTTTTATATGACAGCAAGGAAACAGGAAAAATGCCTTTTGTGTTTGCAAAGCAACAGGCTTGGCCCTAGTGACAAGGAATTCAGGACTGTAATGTATGTGCCCTACAGCCAGCAGAACACAAAAAGAGATCTTTGTAATATGTGAACACACAATCTGATGGAGAAATGAGCTCTCCCAAATGAGATACCAGTGCATGTTCTCTACCTGGTGGAAGAGTGCGGAATTCCTGTTCTGGGGAGTAGGGCCCAGGCCCAAGGGGTGTAATGGATCTCACACGAAGCAGGTAGGCTGTGTCTGGCTGCAGGTCTCTCAGAGTTACATTTGGCTCAAGAAGGTGCTTCACTGTGTAACGTGCCTCCTCGCCCTGTAGAAATCAAACAGGGTCAGGTAATAAAAACACTTTGAACAAGAGGATGCTTCCAGCCCTTTGGGTGAAAGAGGGAAGGATAAATAAGGCAGGCCTTACCTTCTCAAAGAACATGACCTCATATTCCACTGAGGTCCGGCTGCGTTGCCGTGGGGCAAGCCAAGAAACAGAAAGACTACTGTCATCTCTTTGTGTCAGGATAAACTGGGATACTGTCACCGGAGCTGCAGAGGAGAGAACAGAGAACATAAGGAAGAAATACAAACGTAACTCAGACTACCTCCTCTCTCCTCCAGAAGCTCTCTTTCCTTCTGTGATCATACCATGCAACTGGAACTGCCTCATTGCCACTGCCACTCCCTTATCTTTCTCTTCTGTGGTGAAAGGGAAATGAGGTCTCTGGTTGTAATTAACTGCTTTCCGTGAATAGTGTGCTTCTGCCTCAGCAGTGGAAGCATAACTTTGCTTGGCCCTCAAAACAAAATCAGTGTTCCAAGAAATTACATTTAATCCATGACTACACTGAGAGTGTTCAATCTGAAATAAAAATATTGGGATTTTATGCTCTTACAGCAGCAGTAGCACAACTATACTACATGATGATTCACGAATAGAGCTCCATTGTGTAAGGGCACAGTGAAACTCAATGCTCAAAATCTCTCAGCTAACTGCAAACACATGCTCTTTGTGAATAAAAAGATAATTCTCAAGAGTCTGCAAGGACTGAAGAGTTAAGCTTGGTTCTCTCCTTGTCCTTCATCATCACCAGGAAGTGATGAGGCAAGCTAAAAGTAGCTCCACTTTTCTAGCTCAGAGTTGTGCTGCCCCCGCAGAGTGTCAGGAAGAAAAGTCATATTTTGCCACTAAATTAGAACCTGGGGAATGCATCAATGGCTCTTCAGCACTGTGATGTCACTTTTCTATATTCATATTCCACAACACTCTGGGATGTATTCACAGGACAGCAAAACTAGACAGCCTGAAGCTAAACTGCAGAAATGTGTCGAGATCTTGCATGCTTTCAAAAGTTTTGGGGGTTTTTTTGTTTGGTTTGGTGTTTTTTTCAGTTACAGCAGAGTTTCTGTTTTATTTGGGTTTTTTGCAATATCTGAGTAATGGGAAATATTTCATACCACGGTCCTCAGTCTTCCTGTCACACAGGTAACTACTTATAGGCTGGACTACACCACTGTTTGACAGGGAGGGCTTCATCATCCTCACCCCTGTTAAGTCCTTGGTGGATTCAGAGCTCTTGGTGGGTAATGATTACTGCTAGTTTGACCTTGGACTTGCAAGGAATATGGCTGATGGACTTTACATTCCAGCAGAAGAGGTACTTTAGAATCCTTATCATACCATACCAACACACTTGGCAGACAGAAGGAGAAGATGGAGAAAGCTTAAGTATTCAGAAAGATTTCTCTTCCTTTTTGTGATGAGCAGGAAGAGCTTCTCTCTGCTTCTGCTAACCTGCATGTCCAACTGAGACCCAGACAGCTGGAGCAGTTCTCTGTGGAGCTGGTCCCATTCCTGAGACACCATTATGGGCTTCCACAGCAAATGTGTAGTTGGTGTAAGCTTCTAGTCCGTCCACGTCCACAGCAGGTTTAGTGAGACCAGAAGCACTGGGGGAGAACACCACAGCAGCCTCACACGGCTCACACGACAGGAAATGGCAGCGCTGACAGAAGACTGTGTAAGTCAGGTCCTTCCGCCCACCGTGGTCGCTGGGTGGCTGCCACCACAGACTCAGCTGTGTGCCAATAAGGGAGAAGCTGACATTGCGGGGAGCTGAGGGGGGGCCTACAAGAAGCACGAAAGTGTTAGATCCAGGTGTTAATATCCAAACTACTGAGGCAGTTTCCCATCTGCTGATGTATTTCAAATGGAGCCCTCTTTCCCCCACAGCCTCTCCCTCTCTGATCTCTCATCCCCATTCCCAGATTTCTTGTTTCCTACCATATCCTCGTTCATGGAACCATATAATGGTCTGGGTTGGAATGAACCTTAAAGATTATCTAGTTCCAAGCCCCTACCATGGGCAGGGACACCTTCAACTGGACCAGGTTGCCCATTCAGCCTGGCCTTGAACACTTCCAGGGATGGGGCATCCACAACTTCTCTGGGCAACCTGTTCCGGTGTCTCACTGTAAAAAAACTTCTTTCACATGTCTCATCCAGATCTACCCTCTTTCAGTTTAAAACCATTGACCCTTGTCATGGCACTAGAGGCCTTGCTGAAAAGTCTTTCTTAATTTTTCACATATGACCCACTTTCGTGTTGAAAGGCCACAGTGGGATCTCCCTGAAGCCTTCTCTTCTCAGGCTGAACAACCCCAAATCTTTCAGTCTTTCCTCGTAAGAGAGGTGTTTCATCCCGACAATCATTTTCACAGCCCTCCTCTGGACCTGCCAGCAACTCCATGTCGCTCTTGTACTGTGGAGCCCAGAGCTGGACATAGCCCTCCAGTTGGGGAGTCTCAAGAGTAGAGTGGAGGCAGAGAACTAGTTCTCTCGAGTTGCTGGCCACACTGCTTTTGATGCAGCCCAGGATACAGTCAGCCTTCTGGGCTGCAAGCACACATTGCCTACTCATACCCAATTTTTCACCCACCAGTACTTCTAAGTTCCTATCTGTAGTGCTCCTCTCAATAAGTTCACCCCCAGTCTGTATAGATACTCTTTCTTTCTATCTGCAACTCACGTGTGCAAGCAATGTTCTGGCCCTCTGAAGGTGCTCGGTAAAAGCCTGCATTGCAGGAACAAGATGTGGCCCCTGAGTCATTGGACAAGCTGTTGGGGGGGCACTTCAGGCAGCGTTTAGTCTCCAGGGAATGACGGTAGAATCCTCGCTGGCAGGCTGTGAAATGACAAACAGTCAACACGAGACAATCAATAAACCAAGATCAACAAGAAAACACGTGGTAGTTTTGTGCAGCTTCTTGAACACTCCTTCATCTGCTTGCTTTTTCTATTCATGTTGGAAGGAACCCCAGGCAGTCCCCTAGACCAATCACGTCAGAGCCTACAGAGATGCAAACTCAAGGTTATGACAGGACTGAAGAAGAGGAATCTCATTCCTCACAGACGGTGTATGATTAGGGAATCCGGTCAACCTCAGAAACTTCTTCCAAACTAAACCCAGACCGGTCCCCACCCTGCACTTCAAGCTTTCCACACTATAAATGAGAGCCGTAAACAGCAGCTCCAAATCCTTGTACTCCTCAGAGTCGTCTGCTTGCTGACTTCATATGGGACAGCCAGTGGGATTTTTAGCAGAAGCACCATTGCCGATTTGAAGTGTTTTACCAGACCATCACCCAGCAGGGCTGTGGGGAATATCTAGGTAACTTTCAGTTCACCTACCAGCACTGGGTGTAACTGGCTGTGGGGTCAACACAGACTGCAAGAGAATACGTATCAGGCGATTTCTATTTCCAGTCCTACAAAAATAAGCAGCCACGGTCTCCAAGTATAACATCTTACAATCTGCCTTTGTTGTGTTACCCTTAGCTTGACCTACAGAAACGCTGGTCAGTCCACCATTTATGTCAAAGTCAATGCTTCACCTCTACCGCTGTTTAGTAAAGAGAAAATGAGTGAGGGAGACTGCAGCAACCTGTGAATTTAATGCTTTACCAGCCTATGCTAAATGAATCTATGAAATGTTCTTAAACTAGACAAATACCAACCTGTTGCTAATCAGATGGTTGAGGAATGAATACACTAATTTTCTGCCACAGCTACCACCTTGCACTTAAGTTGAACATTGAGGGAATGACCCTTTTCTTATTGCACTATAAAGCAACAATGTCCTGAATATTCCCTCAGGAGATCCTAACAGAGAAAACCATCTGTTCAGGAGCCTGACACAAATGGCTTACTGTGGTGGAGCATAGCACAGGAAATGATCCTTTATCCAGAAGACAAAAAACCCAATCTAGCCATTCCTACTATGTGAAACAGAAAAACACCTGAAGCATCTTAAAAACTTTCCACTAACAAAGGTCAGATAAGACTACTCATCATCTGCAGCAATGACACCCAAAGGACATGGAAAGCAGAAATAATCACAAGAAGCAGGGGCAAACAGTACCTTCTGATTTTGGGAAATAACAGAACCACTCATGAAAGTCTATTATTCTGAGGTACAATCATGCCACTGTGGGGTCTGTATAGATAAAAGCTGCTGAAAAGAATTATAAGGCTCAAGCATTGATGGTCACAAGCCCAAAGAGATTCCGTTTATATTCCAGATCAAATCATCTCTTTGAGAAACAGGCAATAAAAGTTGCTTTGATCTCCAGGCTGCTCACAGCTGAGAACAATTCTACATGCTGGAGTGAAGATGAAAGATTTGAGGTCTCTTGCCACTTTGCCCCAGCATAAGAGTTCAGAATTCCTGATATTGGATCAGTTTGCATCAGGAGAGCTTTAGCAGCAATATGAAAAACAAAGGAAGTGCAGAGCCACAGACTTGTGTAACACAGAGGTTCTGATGTTGTCTGCATAATTCTACCAGGCATAAATATGAAACAATATATACAGCTTCTTATTATCAGGCTGAGACCATCTGCAAATAAATCATGGACATTCTGGGTTGGGGACATGTGCCAGAATCAAGGAATCACTGAATCAGATATGTTGGAAAAGATTTCTGAGATCATTGACTGAATACCACCACATCAACTAGATCATGGCACTAAGTGCCATGTCCAGTCTTTCCTTAAACACCTCCTGGGACAGTGACTCCCTGGGCAGTCAATTCCAGTGTCTAGTCACCTTTTAGTGATGAAATTCTTCCTATGTCAAACCTAAACCTCCCTTGGCACAGCTTAAGACTATGTCCTTTCTTCCTGTTACCTGGGACAAGAGGCCAACCCCCACGCGGCTACATCCTCCTGTCAGGCAGCTGTAGAGAGCGACAGGGTCATTCCTGAGCCTCCTCATCTCCAGGCTGGACATTCCCAACTCCCTCAGCAACTCCTCCTAAGACTTTTCCTCCAGAACAGTTAACTCCGACCCCAGGAGAGCCTCTGTTTCCGCAGCCCTCATGTGCTGTACCCACCAGTGGTGCTGAGCCCCTTCCAAGCTGCCTTGCAGGGAGACAACACCCTGGCAAGGGAGAGGGACAGCAGGAACGGAGCTGCACGGGGGACTCTGTGCAGGACGACAAACCCCAGAGGGAACAGGGTGGTCCATCACCCGAGGCTGTGTCGCCAGTGAGCTACAGCGGGCGGGAGGTGCGGAGGCACCGGGCGGCGACCCCGGCCGNCTGCTTCCAAGTCCAGGGCAGAAGTAGATGAGCGGCTGCCCGCGGCGGCCCCGGGAGCGCACCCGGGGGGGCAGGGAGGGAGGGAAACAGGCAGCCTCACAGCCAGCAGTCTCGGCTCCCGCCCAGCACCTCTGGCCCCCGGTTTTCCCCCCTGCCTGGGCACCCGCTCCAGGCGACATGATGGGAAAAACAAGCTTTAGAAAGGGCCTGCTCACCAGGCACCAGAGGGCAGAGAGGGTGGCTGGGGCGTTCCCTTCATTCCTTATTCCTGCAGGTGCTCCTGGGGAGCCTGACTACCAGCCAGCCCCGGGCAGGCTGCAGGCGCCAGCCCGAGCTGACAGGGAGCTCGGCTCAACTGCCAACCGTGCAGAGCACACCCGGGAACCGGAGCATGGCCAGGGCACGGCCAGCCTCCGTGTGCACGGCAAACTACATGACTAAGTTTATAATGAGCTCTGGGTTTATCGATGGCAAAGGCTGAAGCACCATGCGAGAGTGGCTGAGCCATTCTGTAACCAGCAGAGCTTTGGTTGGGTGTGAATTCACCGAGAGCTTGAGTGATCTAGTTAAGAACCTCAGCCTCTGGCTTTGTCTCCTGTCCTGTAACAGAAGTCAGATTCTTTTCCTGTTACGAGGCAAGGGTTCAGCCTTCTGGGTTTTTTTCGGTTCCTACTTCAGGCAAAACTCAGAATCAGATGACACCGCCAGAAGGTCTTCTATCCTGTCCCACTTTACATGTCTGAAGGAAAAGTCCTTCCATGTTCTAAGGACAAATTAAAAGATGTGATCTCCATCTTTATCCTGACCTAGATTGCTCCCAGTCCATTGCACAATGCCTGGCCTTTTCTGCTGAGGCAGAAACCCCAAAAATATGTCCCAGCAGACAACCTACATTCACCTTCTGCTCTGATCATGAAGTACCTCTCCATACTCTTATTAGGTTCTCCTCTCTTCTCTTCCTCTCCTGGGAGACCTCCCCAGTCCCTGCTAATCCTACAAAAAATACTTCTGGCTGCAGCTGTACTTGAGCAGAGTGGGATGAAAGCACAGATGTAGAATGAACCTGCGCTGTGATAGCAGTCGAGGCTTGTCTGGACATGACAGCTTCCCTGCCCCTTCCCAGAGGAGTGCTCTCAGGAGGGCGGGGAGCTCTGTAGCACCTAAGTGGAAAAACTGGCTGGGCTGTGCAGGGAGAGGGGATTGCTGGAGGAGGGCAAGGATTTTGTGCTTCAACCTTCAGCAGCAACCTGAGTGAAAGGAGCAGCAAGCAGTGGGGATTCATAAAGGCACCATATCCTTGTAGCAGAGTGAAGCAGAGACACAGACCATCTGCTGAACCTGACAGCAGTGCACAGATTCCCTTTTCTAAATGCCTTAACCTTGTGTCATATAGCTCTGACAGCAAGAGCAAAGATGTGCTGTCTTTTACCTCCCCCTCTGCAATTATACATATCCCCCAAAGCACCACACGTATCCTCTTCCATGACAAACCAACAAAGTTGCCTTAAGAAGTTGGATCTTGTCCTCTTAGTGGCCAGGGGAAAGCCTGCTTCAACAATCCTTGCTCCAGCACCCTGGTCTCTATAGCAAGTCTTTTGATTGCTACAATTGCTCCTCCTTAGAAGAGCAGGAACCACAGTATTGTGCAATATGCTTTACATAGTTTCCCATGGCAGAAGAGCCATCCCAATCCAAGCAGAAAGGAACACAGAGGAGAAACCTGTCCCCCTCTCAACTTTCTAGTCCTGGGACAAATACACTGCTCTGTGAAGTCTGACCCATCTGCCCTGGGAGAACAAAGCTGCTGTTTAAGGGTTGAGAACTAGTTGTTGAGTGAGTCAGTGTCAATCACATAGTTACAGCTCGCAGAAACTAGCTCCAGAGCTGGAAGCTCCTGGATGAAGCCCAAGTGGGAGTGGAGAGGTGTGTGCTGGTCTTACACCTGACACATAAGGAGAAAAATCACAATTGAAAAAGAGAAGCTAAGAGGGGGAGGAAAGGTATAAGATATACCTGGCAGTCACAGAGGGCAGGCAAGGGAGAGGCAGACCACACTAACTCCCCTGATCCCACTCTATGCTTACAGATACTCTAATCTCTAGCTCTCTGGAACCTCTCCCATGGCCTACAGCTAGTGTCTGCATACTCACCTACGCAGCTCCCATCGACTTCCTCAAACCCCACAGCACAAAGGCATCGGCCCACTGGTACCAGCCACTCCCCATCTGTGCTGCAGTGCATCCTGGGGGGAGAGCCCACTTCTTCAACTGCATACTCCACGCAGACCCCAGGCACTTCTGTCAGCCCCTCTGAACCTGCTAGTGTTTCTGGAAAGTGGGCCAGGCCCCGCACTGCTTCTGGGCAAGTCTTGTAATACACTCGGACAGACACCATTGCTACGCAAGCCCCAGAATTCTGGAAAGCCAAGTAGAAGCCCCGGCGAGAGAGCTTCCCAATGGAGCACACTTCTGTATTCAGCTGCATGGCCCCTGATTCAATGTCTCTGCTTGTGAAACTTCGATCTGCTGCCACGGTGTTGAGCTAAAGAGAAAAAGAGAAAAACAACAGCTTTATATCTGAGCAGATCCCAGCAGCTGAGATACTCATGCCTCTCAAACATATTTTACACTAAAGCCTTTTAGGGGCTGTATGGTGAACTGCTTCCAATGGCAGTGCACCTCAAGCTTTCTTTGCACTTGGAAGAGGTGTTAACAATGGGGTCAGCATCTCTTCCTGCCTCTGTACTTTCCATCATCTCCTTCAACTGCTTTGTAGAAATTCACTGGTCTTCTATAGTACCCTATGTTCTGAATGTCTGATTTCAGAGGTCTTTCGGAACTGCCCCTAAAGGATCAGTGATAATTTTGTTTTCAAATTGTATGCAGTAAAATCACAACACCTCTTAAAGCTGTGCTTTAAACTGACCAGTGAATTACAGCTACCTGTTTTTAGGGTGTACTTGTTGCAGTTCAGATGATCTACTGTAAGGTGTTTCTCATGCAACATTCAACATATTTCAGCACTGTAGTTATCTGGGTGAAAAATGCTCCCATGCTTTTTCTCTCCCACTGCCTCAGCAAAGGATGAGTGTGAATGAGAGATACTTTCCATGCTTGAGCAAATGGGAAAGGTCTCTGTGACATCCTGTGATATGGAAGAGGTGGAGTGCAGGTGGGGTGGCCTTTCTTCTCAGAGGGAGAGCCTGGTAACTGTTCCTCTCCTCTGCAGGCCCATCTCCACTGCATGACACCACCCACTCCCAGTAGTTGGATGGGAGATGAAAGGATCTGTAGAACAGCTGCATCTGGCAGTGGGATCATAAGGAATGTTTAGGAGTTGTGGAAGTATCTCACAAATTCATGTTTAAGGCTGCAGGGAAGGTGGAGGAGCACTGGGGAGGTAGGGGATTCAGTTATCAATGTCCTGCTCTACCAGTGGTGGCCTTTCTGCTCTTTGTTTTTCTCCCATCCCATTTAAACTGCAAAGGAAAGGGCAGACAAATCATTTTGATTTGTGGCTTCTTTTAGGACAAAACTGAATTGTAGAATTTCCTCTGCAAAAAAGCCCAGAGGTTCCCTATTCTGCAATTCAAATAATTTTATTACAAGAAGGTACTATGTTGAGGACAACAGTAGGTAAAACATAGCAGTGCTAAATACTTTCACATGAGAGAGAATTGCAATATAGCAAACCATCACTTCCAGGTTTATAAAATAAGGCCCTATATCTCATAGCAATCAGAGTAAATTACCTGGGCCACAGACACCTGAACTGGACTCTGTTCTGCGTTTGGTCTAATCTTGTTTTATTACCTAAGGCAAGTCAAACTCCTTTGTCTTCTGCTTTACTGTTTCTAAAGATTGGTGAAACTGTCCAGCACTGTCACAACCCTTTAGAATCCTTACCTATACAGTGTCTGGTTAAATAAGTGGTTATGAAGAACAGAGGTCTGATCCCATTTGAAAACTCCTGTGCCTTCCTGTGGCAAAGACTGCTCTGAGCATCACAGAGGGCACTGAGGACAAAGTTTATTCTAAGGACAATGCTTACTATCCATGCCCTTCCCCAGATTCTGGTTCTCCTGGCCTCTCCCAGCTAGCAAGACACACCTAGTTTAAGCAGAAAGATATGACTAGTTTAAGCTGAAAGATATGACTCAGTCTTTACCCCCCAGCAATACGGACCTTGATGAACAGTGGGCGGCGGAACTGGATCCCAACATCTTGTTCAGACTCCATGTAATAGAGATTGAAGGTCTCTTTGCAGGTCACCACTTCACCTTTGAAGCTCTTGCAGTCCCTCACAGTAAACTTTAGCTCCACATAAACGCGGGAGGCTGCCTCACCCCGATAAATCCAGTTGGTGCGAAGCCAGTGATCAGTGTCACCCTCGGAAAGTACACTGCAGTCCTGGTACATATAGATCGGGGTACCGTTTATCATCTGCTGCACTTCACTCCACTGCTCCCAGCGTAGAAGAAAACACACATTGTTAGACAGATATGAGAAACAAGTTTCACTTCAAATATGACAAAATCTTGCCAAAAAATTGATTCTCATGTAATGTTCAGGGCTCAAAGCCTAGCTAACTAAAAGGTCTTTCACACTCAGCAAAAGCTGCAGCTGGTCTGTACTAAACTCTGTACATAGGCAGCAAAGAGGATGCAGTAACGAGGATCTGACTTACATGGACCCTTGCACATCCCCTTCATCCTACCTTGGTTGCAATTTATTTCTTTCATGTGCTGCCTTATCTTAGAGATTGAGAAAAAGACCCACTATTCCCATGTATTGACCACTTCTCTCTGCCACAGTTTACATCCAAAATGTACTGTAGGACCTAACAGACCAGGACTATTATCTGCTCCTGCCACCATTTGATCCAACCACCATTTGGGGGTAAGGGAAGAGATAGTATGACATGATGGGAAGGTAAATTGCAGAAGGACTGTACTACATCAATCACTTATTAATTTGGAGTTCACACTTCTTTAAGTGGGATATCTTGCAAATCCTAATTTAACTATTAAAACTCAGTTGATTTTCCTGACTTCATATTTCATTTAGGTTCTGCATCTCCCCCAGCAAATAATGGCTGAGAGGAGGACATGAGCCTAGCTGGTTATAGTCACCAATACTACTATTTGCATGAATTCAATAAGATTTTATACTGATTTAAATATACACTTTTTGCCACAGGTCAGATACAAAATGCAAAGAACATTCTCTTTTTTGAGTAGGTCACACATGAGAACTTAAAATTTAGAAAGCAAGGTTTTGTCCACAGGGAAAATAACTTAGATCCTTTTTCCCCCAGCGCTGACTGCCTTTCTCATTATGCTTTATATGTTTAATCAAATTAAATTGAAACAAGTGCCCACATAGGTATTGGCACAAGTTTAAGCATCTTGGTTTTAAATCACACCCCAGGTTAAGATGCAATTTAAACAAGGCCTCAGTGTCTGTATTACTCCAGGCTTGTCAAGTCTCATGGGCTGAGCATGAGATTCACACATTTCTCCAGCACCTCCTGTGCACAGCACAACAACTTCCCTCCTAGCTTCTGATCCCACAGAGGAGCTCAGTCTGCTGGTGGAATACAAGAGATGAACTCATAGAGTGCCCATGTAAATTTTTATGCCCCTGTAAAAACCCAGAGGTTTTCATGTCATGACTTTGAGCATTCCTCCTTCACAGCCTCACTCTGAAAAATATTGGAATGCTTTCTCCAGGCCAGAATGCCCTGCTGATAGCAGAAACTCATATCTGGATAATTTCAGCCTTTTACTTAAGCACTTACTAACAGACTCCTCCCAGGAAGTTCTGTGGATGGTATCTATATGTCCCTTCTTGTTTCCGTTTTTTCCCCACATAATTAATCTCCAGTGTTACCCCACCCTCTTAATTTGATCCAGCTGGCGTTTACCTGCACTACACAGGATTTACACTTATTTCACTAACTGGCAGTCAATGGACTTGCAATAGCAAAAAAAACCAGATTGACAGATCAATCTAAATTGATCAACCAGAAGGGACAACCACTTGGTCATCTCTTGCACTATTTAATTGAAAATCTTCTGGAAAATGCTACAGAATTTAATTACAACACGTTCTGAGGTATACTGAAGAAAGGAAATCAGAAAAGGGAATAAAAGAAAAAGCAGCTTTCATAAGAAACTGCCAGTGTTAGGACTGGCTCTTAGAAGCATTTTTCAATGGGTGTCTGCCTCCACCAGGCTGATGGGAAAAACATAATTGCATTTGGAGGCTGAGAGTTAGACAAATTTCCATTAGGAGTTTATCCTAAGGCAGTACCACAGACAAGTGTCACCAGAAAGTGGTTTTTGCATGTCTCACCAAGACATGAGCTGTTGTGAGACGTGCTGAATATACATAGTACCATTTTCAAAACTTAAGTGATACAGGACCAAAGTTTCATTTTCAATAGTGACAATTCTAGTACAAAAAAAAAAATAATCCTTTAAGCTCTACTTCTGGAAAAACTCCTGCTGCTGACCTGTATTCTTAGTTCGTCTCAGCCCAGCTTCTTCCAGACTGAGCTCTTCAGGGCAAAGATGCTTGGCATTGAATATTGCGCAGTTTCATATGCAGTGTGGTGCAAAGAAATAACAAGGGAGTGAGACATGTTTTTTCTAGACTCTACTGTTGATGGGTAAAGGAAGTAAAATGAGGATATTATTTATGCTAACAATACAGAACTATTGTTAAATATGCTTCTGACTTCATTATTCAATGGAGCTTTTAAATTCAAAGTAGTAGAGGAAAACTGCTACATACAACACTTAATGAAAGGGTGATGAGACCAGCAGTTGCTAGGCAACTGTCTCACATCCTCAAAGAATCTGCTGTAAAATCAAAATGTATGCCTCTGATTTTTAATGTAATGTTCTTAATAAACACGTGTGGTAAGGTCTGGCTCAATCAATATTAATTACTTGGCTCTCCAGTTTGTCTGCCAATGACATTGAATCAACCTCCTTTGATAACACTACGTACAACTTTCTACCCACGTCATTCCAGACACCGCATCCTCACTCCAGTCATCACTTTGGCCATAGGATGGGCAATATTCTTCTAGCAGAAGGGGGGGATATTGTGAGTCAGTCTTCTTCATTTTAGCAGTGAGTCAACTTGTGGTTTTGTCATGCTACTTTCTCATAAGATTCAGAATCACAGAAATATTTAAGTTGGAAAAGATCCACAGAGACCCTCTAGTCCAATTCCCTGCTCCAAGCAAGCTAAAGAGCTTTTAAATTCTTTAAATGTTATTCTTTAAAACTCCTTTTAAATTGGCATTTGGGGTTTTTAAAGTTAAAGTCTAAACTGTCTTTAAACTAGTTTTCAAACTTTTCAAATAAAATAGAATTCTTTAAAATCTGTGAAGAAAACAAATGCTAATGCATTCAGGAGAGGGCCACAACTTAGTAGTCTGACTTCCTAAAAAGTCTAAGGATGTAGCCTTTGGATTTGAGAAGAAAAGGAGTGTTGTGTACTTCTCAGGAACCCATTTCCTAACACAGGCATATAGTTCCAGTGATTTGTTCTTGAAAGTCTTGATGTAGTCGTATAATATAGACCAAAATACATCATTCCAGCACAGCAATGAGTGTTAAGTGAATGACAACCTCAATGCAAAAGTACTATCTCAATAACTTCAGTACACTGGAAATTTAGGAAAAAGGAAAACAACTTTCCTCCCATTAATTGGCTTCCATATAAAGAGAGCAGTGATGGAGACAAGCTGTCTTTATGAAGCCAGTTCAGAACCACTTGAATGACAATCTGGAAAGGCACCAAGCGATATTTGTAGTAAACAGTATTGTTGTGGTCTGCCATGTGTGTAAAAATCCAGAGATAAGGTATATGCCTTTTAATGTGTGTCTCAATTGACTCTGAACTGATTATACAGTTTGAAGTTCTGAAGCCTAAGAAAGGCTTACTCTGCTTTTTCTATATAATGAGCCTTCTCTACGTTAGGTCTGTGTTGAGGATCCCATCTAGGACAAGCTGTGATTCCTCCATCCATCTGTGAGCTACTCTTCCTAGGACCTACCATCAAGTATAGGATGGAAACAAACTGAGACAGTTCATGTGTCTTCTTGGAGCCACTGTCTCAGTCTCAGTGTCATCAATGAAGTGGCCTCTTTTGGTTTTAGCTGTTTTTAGAAGGAGGCGGGGGGGAGAGAAGCAAACAAGCTTTTTATGTTGACGGATACAAAATTCATCCCTCCTAATGAAGAGGTAGGCTACCAGTGGCAGAGGCAGCAGACTGTGATAGTATTGCAAATTGTTAGGCCTCAGACTGGAGTCAAAAGAGCTTGTGACTCGCAATAAGAATGCTGTCTCCATTTCCAGCTTGCCAGGGACTTGCCCTGTCTCCTTCCAGATAAGAGTCTGCATGCTATGACCTGTATGTATCATTTGCTTTCACATTATGCTGGTACAGTGGCTTCCAATCTGTGGCCTGCAGACCCCCGAGGAAAGGCACAGTGGGACTTTTAAAAGACTTCTAGAAGCAACAACAAGGCAAACATCTTGCCAATAGGTTTAAAGGTACTAAATGAAGATACATGTCTCCACTGGAAAAGTTAAGAGTTCCTACTGGAAAGTTCATATGAGTTCATATGCTGAAATTCAGTAACTTGTTTAACTTTAGGTTAGAAAGTTCCACTAAAATGAAAGGATTTACTGAGTTAGTACAGCCAGCTACAGTGTATCTGTGCATTAGCAAGTGTATCTCTTTATCATCTAATATTCAGAGAAATGAGAGAATTCATTAAATCTCTTCCTGAAGAAAAATTGCAAGGTCCCAACACAGAAATCATTTTCCGCAAAAACACGACTAGTGTGCCAAGCCTGAAACAACCTGGCAGAACATACGCTGCTGAACAATTTCTGTCCCCTTTCCCTGGCTGCTCTTTTATCTGTGGAGAGTCTTTGACTTTTGTATTGTAGCATTTACATGACCCAAAAACCTTCCTGGATCAGTTTTAAGTTGAAGGCAATTGCAGCTGTACTAGTGCCTCAGAAGAAAGCCTATGGCAATAGAGGCATCTTGCTGGCACCTGCTGTGATATGATGAAGGGTTTCTCTTCAGCCAAAATACATCTGACAAAAAACTCTAAGTAGGTAAAGCTAGAACAGCCAGCCAAAAATAGCAGCACCACAGTGGTGTATTCCAGAATGAAGTTTCTGTGACCCTTCACTGAAAGTTTCTCAATACTCTTTGAAGTTCTTTTGCTGGTGTGGAAGACAATTTAGCTGACGATGATGAAAGAAGTGTGGTGACATCTAGACACTTCATGAGTCCTGTAAGTTGAAACCTGAGAACAGCCAAGGCTGCTTTTATTTCTTTGATCATTTAGCTATGGTCAGGCAATTTTGATTTCATCACATCATCATGGAGACTTTGATACAAATGAACATAGAAGTGATGTTTACTTATCTCCAGTATCTTTATGGGTAGGATGATATATTTTTTCCCCACAATGATCCATTGATTATTTTCAGGGAGGAGCAACTGCTTTGTGTCATTACTCATTCTTTAGGGCACTAGCACATAGGTCTCCATCCCACCCATGTCCTTTTTATTTAACCTGTACTCATGTTCTTATGGGAAGGTAAGGTGCCAATGTGAGCCACAGAGCTCCAGCTCATTGGTTACAGAACCTGTTTATCAAACCCAGGTTCTGCGGTCTGCTAATCCTCTGAACTGTCTGGCCACATTAAGGTCTTACATGAAAACAGTTCTGGTCACAAGGGATGCTACTAGATGAGGGATAATGATACTCTAGTCCAACATTTCACCTAGGGATTTTTGGAACACTTGTTTTGTATATATCTATTTTGCTAACACTTACTAACAATATCAGTAACTACAAAAAGGACTGGAGTGGAAAATCAGACGGTGCATCTTAAGAGTTCAGAATTAATGGCTGAAGTCATACTACCAATAAGGCAAATGTTAGCTCTCATGTAATTGTTGCACTACATTGTACATTGCACAGGATCCACTCTTAATGGAAGTGGGTTTTTTATTTTTTTCAAGGTAAAGGGCTTTGTACTGTGAGTTTTGCACGGAATGTCAAGTATACTTCTATATAGTATTTACAGAGAACCTGGAAATGAGTCTGATAGAGATAGGCAATACTTGCTGTATTTGTGTAAGTTCCTTTTAAAGATGCACTAGGTGGAACCCCACACAGGAATGGGGTAATTGTGCCTTTTCCTTGAGATGACCGGACCTGCCTAAAGAAGCTGCAGGAGACGGCAGCATCAAAGTCCTATAAGGAGATGTCAAACTTCAGGTCAAGCATAGAGAAGCCAGGAACTAGGCCTTAAAAACAATGGAAATAACCTTCCAAGGAATCATGGGCATATTTTTCTGCAGATCCTCCTCCAAGATGGTAAGAATCATTCTTCAAAATGCTCAAAATGCAAGCGCTCAAAAGGCAACAAAAATTATGAAGCCTTTTCTTCCTGAACTGCTTGCCTGCAAACTCATCGGTATTGTGGTTGGTATTGTAATAAAAGTTGGTTTGGTTTTGGTATTTTGTTTGGATTTTTTTTTTTAAATAGCTTGTCAGTCCTCTTGGAGGACCATGCTATAGGCAGATTAATCTCAAGTCCACAGCTGACTTGTGCTGCTTTTGTGTTGACGTGAGGAAGTTCAGTGAACCTTGTCCTCTCATTCAACAGCTATAAAAGGGTGAATCAACTTTCTGAAGCTGCTAGGCAACAGTGCTGTTATCACCATAGTGCCCAAGCAGCCATGGTGATGAATGCCATGGTTGTACAGCATCTTCAGTTTGGCTCAGAATGTGCTTTTTTCTACCCTTGAGGTCACAACACTGAGTGCACTGACTGAGATTGTTACATCCCAGGCTACCTGTTTGGTACCTACAGCTATTAATTTCCACTTTACTTGCTCTAATCCCACTGTTATTTACTCCCTCTTCTCACCCTTCCGAATAAAGTATATCTGGATATACGTAAGACTTTTCCCCCTTCTCTCCCAAATCCACACAAAATAACTAATTTTCAGTTAACAGAATATCATCAACCAGTATCTCCATCCAGTCCACACATTAACAGGATACATGTCAGGATACAACCCTGAAGCCAGAGCTGTTCCCATTTCCCAACATACTAAAGGGGTTCACTGTACTAAGTATTCATCCCTTATTTCTATATGCATCCTGTTCACTTGGATGAGCTAATCTCCTGTGCTGGATACACATGCTGAGAGCAGCCTGAGGTGCTGCTACTCTACTCCAGCTTCAGAGGTGATGATAACCCTCTGAGTTAGCTCCTAAGGGACAGACATTGCCAACAGCTGTGGGAGGAGGTGCACAGAATAGAATTTCTACTGGCTATTTTTCACACCACCTTCTGATGCTACAACTATGTAACCGACTGACTGAGACTCATTCCAGGTAAGACTATCTGAGTAAGATACCAAGGAGTCTGACTAAGTGAACTGCCCAGGTTCAACAAGATAGGAATGCTGTGCTGGAATTCCTTGCAGGTTGAAGGCTTCATGGCCTCTAGCACTATTTCCTTCATGACCCGATACATCTATCCGTGGTGGAAACAGAAACCAGCCATCAGCTGATACCAAAATTTGGGACTGCTTAACCTGGTGGAACACAACCTCACATTGCTAGAACCTAAAGGCATGTAAATGTTATTGTGTGGTCAGTGATACAGAAGTTGCTGACAGGTCACAAGTAATTGCTCTAGTCTGCTACCTAAAGAAAATAATTCAGCACTGTTGAGTTTGAACTATGTCTGGGATTTAATAGGACAACAACAGCATCCAAAACAAAAAAAAAAATCTGATTTTTGGTTTATTTAAATTGTATTCATATAGCTTTGGCAGTATCTGTTCATAATTAGACCTTCTGTGAAACACAGGGTGCAGAACTAAACAAGAATTATATAAATTTCCAACATTTTCAAGTGTTTCTGAGCAACAATAGTTGTTGTTAGTAGTTATTTGTTAATATCCTCAGTGATTAAAAGCACATCCTTAGTCCTGTTTGAAAGTAGACTTTGGAAAAATTGAGCAGATCAAGTGCTGTGCACACTGGGAAACCTGGTAGAAAGTTTGAAACTGATAACAACACTTTGAAATATGTATGGGAGCAAGAATGGAATAGGCAGGAAAAAATATATGGCCTCCTCCTCACCATAAATAGGTGATTGGAGCAATGGCAGCTTAGAAAGGAGACTAAGAAAATAATCTGGAAGCTTTAATACTATTATCTATGCAGGAATATAAATTGGGAAAAATACACTCCATAAACCAGCTGCCAGCTGAGAACTCAGCCTTGCCAGTTGAGAACTGAGCCTTTATTGCATATGTAATATGCAATATATACGACACAATTTGGCAATTAGTGCAGCAGCAGAGTTCACAAGATTCCTGAAATAACATACATCCAATTAAAAACAGTCACTGTGAAAAAGGACCCTTTTACAAGCAAAGACAGCGGTAGAACTGGTGAAAGCATACCTCCCAAGAAATCATACCAGCTAAAAAAAGAATAAAGTGTGTTTCATTTACAGTCCATCCAACAGCAGAGAGAGAGCAAGTCATATTGAGAAGCCCAGTGTGCAGCATCCTCCAATACAAATGTCTTGGAACTTAAGTAGTCACATGTACTCATGAAAGTATGACTGGATTATGCAAAAACTATTCACGTACACAAAAAAAGAAATTTGAAATTGTGAATAAAAGGAAAATTTCAAGATAGGCCCACAAGCTGAGGGTGAGATAAGTATAGCATTAAAGACAAATATTAGATGGCATTGTGTCATAGGCCTACACAGGTTGATACAGAAAGGCCACAGAAATAGTTATTCCAGAGTTCAAAAAAAAATCATGTAAAACTGGAATGACCTTTTGTGCCTGGGCTAAGAATTCAAGCTCAGAATTCTAATGAACAAACAACTCAAAATATCATACAAACACAAATATCAAGGTGGGAAAGGACCTTTGGGTCTCTCCTCCCATCCCCTGCTCAGAACAAAGCTAACTTCAAAGCCAAACTGGGTGGCTCAGGGCCTTGTCTATTAAAAGTAAAATTAAAGAGGATAACATGAATCCTCATCACAATCTGNAATTTGCCTCAAACCTTGACAATATTTGAAATAAAATTAGAGATAAATAACTTTTTATACTGTTACTTTACAAGCTCTCAGAAAGCAATGATCCTATGCCTGACAACTGCATTTGTTCGTGATAGGAGTTGAGAAGTCTTTTGAACAGAGTTTCAGTGATTTTTTGAAACCAGGTCAAGTAGCTGGTCTGAATGTGCAGCATGAGGAGTTTTAACAAAACGTCAGACCAAGTAAATTCTGTACTCCTGACACCTTCAAAGTGGTCATCATTAGCCCTCTAACATGTGTTAGAAGGTGGAAATCTACACTACACTGCCCAACTGGTATTGTCGTTGCAAAATATGAAAGACAAAGGAGAATTATCAATAAATTTGTCACATGATGGAGGGGGTGGTGGTGGTAAAGTAGATAAAAAAGGCATTATAGGAACTATAATCTGCCTTTTTAAAACCCTAGTTTCCCATCGTAGCCTGAAATGAATTAAACCCTTTCTAAAAAGCTACTATAAATCAAGCTAGCACAAATCCTTTACCAAACAAAACTCTACAGACACTTCAAGTACAAAGACCTTCACCTAAAGACTATCTTTAAATTTAGGCCAGTTAATGTAATCCAGGAGTTCTGAACTACTAGAAGTACTGTCCAAACCTGACTGGTGTAGAGCTCAGTGTCCTTAGGCTGAGAACATGTTAACAGAAGCACTGCCTATACTGAATACAGACCAAGTCTGATCATGAAACAGCCACACATGACAAGCCATTTCATCCACAGTCATTGGCTAAAAGGAAGGAGAAAACAAAGGTGGAACTCTGCCTCTACAGACCTATCCAACCTCACCTGGGCTATGCCTCGGAGGCCTTGTCCATATAAAGCATGAAAAGTCCTCACAGCAAATTCCTCCTGTGAGATAAGTATATTGACACAAATCCAGCTCACCGATGGGAGATCTCTGGCATCTGAGGTTAGGTACAAGTACCACTGTTATATAAAATACACCCTTCAGCTGTGTATGTAATTCAGCTCAGCTGTTTCCAGCCTGTTACTAATCAAGCTAGTCAGATTACTCAGTATTAATCTTAGATATTTTCTGTAAAAAAATGTTTTGAATCACAGTAAACCCTCATTACTTCACAGTTCTGTTCTCACGAGTTCACTTCTTGGCGGAGTTTTTTCTCCACAAAGACGGGCCCTATGTTTCGCGGTGCATTTGCGACTGCGCATGTGCTGACAGTCATGAATATGCAAAGACACAGTCATGAATACGCAAATTAGTCCCAGCCATCACACAGCCCCTCTCAGCCCTGGTGCACCCCAGTAGTGTGTCGGACCTACCCCGCTTGCCGCAACACAAAAGGATGGGAGGCTCCCAGCGCCCATGGGCACACCATGGTGGGAAAAACCCTACTTCCCTTCGCCGCTCGGCTGTGTGCGCCGGCGCTGGGACCTGCATGCCCCGTTGACCTCGGCTTGTATCCCGCCAAGGGGGGGAACCACCCAATCCACTGTGTCCACCGGGGCTGATAGTGGCACCTGCCACTGTACAGGGGCCAGGCTCCTGCTGGTTCCAGGGTTTAAACCCACTTTGCTGCCACTGCCAAAAGCAGTGAAGTGGGAGTGGCCATCCTGGGAATTCTCTGGGAATTTTAGGCGGGACCCTCAGAGCGCCTGCTCAGCCACTGTGCCAGCACCGTTCCCATGGGGACAGACTGTTG
>WEKX01026543.1:21628-35652 GCA_013390025.1 Pitta sordida | reverse complement strand
ATAACCTGTGAAATTCCTGACTCAAGCACAGCATGGGAAGTCTCAAAAACCTAACAGTCAGTTACTGTAAAGCTCCTTCTTGAGGTGCCTTGATGAATCCAGCTCTGGATAAGTACTCTGTCATACATTAGTAATTGAAATTCACAGATATTGCTTGTCACCATATAAGTGATGGACATTTGAACTAGAAAACGACAATTATTTTAGTGTATCAGAACAGCACAGGAAAAAAGAAAATTCTTAAGTAATTGTTCCAGTTGTTTTCCTTTCTACTTGCCTGACTCAAGCCTCTTCTACCAAATACATGATAAAACCTTGTTCAGCAATCTTCAGTCTCTGTTTGGCACAGAAAATCTCTACTAGAAATGTTAGATTTTAGATGCCTTGTCTTTAGTTTTACATTGGAGTTGCTTTGTGTGCTATTACTCACATATAAATAACCAAGAATATCATTTAATTTTAGCATGTAATAAGAAAATAAACCTCCTGTTTACTATTGTTCACCACTAATTAGATATAATATTTTCCTCAACATTTGGCAAATCATAATTGCAAAAAAATTATGGAAATTGAGAGAATGTTCATAAGGAGACAAACATACAATTCAGGGACAGACTTTCCTCTGTCAGGTAAGTAAATTCCATCCATCTACACACCCAAACCAACTTCTCTCAAAATCAGTGGAAAATCTCCCATTGGCCTCAGTGGCTTTTGGCTCAGACACAGCCTATTCCCATTAAAGTCAGCTCAGGACTTGAGCTAGATTATGATGTAACTGAATTAATTAGCATTAAATTATGAGAAACTACTCTCCATTACTACAAATTGCTTGTAAAATGGCCAAGCTTTACTAGCATTAATGATTTCAGCAGTGTTAGATGAAAGTTTCTTTCCATGAGTACTGTTTATTACAACATTAGGGCTTTCAGATATCTATTGCCATTTTACTTTAACAGGGATATCATAGCTTGGGTGCCATGTCATTGTGTTAGCTACCAGCAGCTTGAGTTGGGCAGAATTAAATCCATCATTGTAACTTTTCTGGACTACATACTTTATCATGTTGGACCATCACGAAGTTCCCGTTCCTTAGGTATTTTACACAGCCTGAAAATCCTCTGCTGTGAACTTTTAGGCTGTTTGGATTTGTTGCTCTGATTTAATATACATAAGAGAGTTTCAAGCTGGGAATCTGATGCTAGGTTTGTACTTCTGGCTCAAGCCCAGCTGTCTACTTTTGGAAATGTATTTGATTTTAGAACACAATTTTCTGGAATGGAATGTCAAGAAAATGCATAATCAAGAGGGCATCATAGATAACGAGCTACAAAAACCTGTTTGTCGCCCTCCTCCCACAATGGCAAAGAGCCTTCTACAACTGCTAATTAGAAAATTAGAACACCACAAATAGATTATATTTTACTGGCAGCATAGCATCTTCCCCCCAGTGTTTTGAAGTACTTTTTGAATAGTTTGCTGTCAGCAAAACAAGTGCACTACCTGCGATCCTATAGACAACAAAGCCCGGCAGCAGGATTTCAGTCAGGTGATGTCACCCAGGTAAAATTGTACTGACAAGCTTTTAATTAAAGTTTTCCCACACATCTTTCTGCTAGTCCCCAGGAGCTATTATTCATTATGTGCCGACTGTCAGCCAATTGTGACTCGGGAGGGAAGTGTTTTATTTTCAAAGCCCTTGCTGACAGCTAGAGAACACTTTGTTATACAATCTGTTTACTTTTTTCACACACACAATCTTGCTAAAGGGGAAATGGTCATGCAGTAGTGTTTACAGTTTATGGCAATAATGAAATGCATCTGGTAGAGCAGTAGCTAAAAAGAAGTCGGTGTGGGTGCGGGTGAAACACCATAAAATTCCTCCTATAAACTGTTACCTTCACTTTGCAGAGCCCCTGGCATTTTGAGACAAGGTTTCTTTAGGAAAGGGCAGGTCCAAACAGGTGCACAGATTCAGAAATGGGAATACATGGATCTAGCCACGTGGCACTTGATGCTAAGAAACACTGTTCTCGTCAATGACTAGAGCAGTTTGAATTGGTTACAAATCAGCTTGTCCTTTGCATTGCTATATCCCCAAATACTTACCCCTATCAAGAAGAAACGTACAATGAGAAAGAACTTGTCGTGTCCTTTTTTACCAAAGGGCCTGTAGTTGATGCTTAATACTGACAGTGAAGTCATCCTATTGAAATTTTTAATGGCTTACAATAAAATTCTTTTTTGTCAGTTGACTGGTGAAGATAAATATTTATTTAGAGCCATGAAAAGCTTTTAAATCATGGTAAAATGTTGAAGGAAATAATTACTATCTCACCTAAAGTATTAAATATTTACCTTTATTAAGAATAATAGAATGTCGACAAGTATTCTTAAAATGTTAGTAGATGAATTAAAACTAATGTAATACAGGGAGCCACCGCGTATTCCCGGTCCACTATTTGCGAACTTCAGTATTTGTGGGTGATTTTTCCGCGAGCTCTGCAACCTCAGCGCATGCCCAGAACGTACACCCCACCCCCACCCCCCGCCGCTCGCAAGGTGCACAAAGCGGGCCCCGTCTGCTCACGAATATGTAAATTGGTCCCAGCCGGGAGCCGGCACAGCGCACCCAGGATACGTTTAGTGTAAATGTGTGTTTTTTCATGCCTGGAATTGTCCTCTGCTGGGCTACAAGAGGGGGTGACAGGGCTGCCATTGTGTGTGTGCCATTGTGTGCCAGGGGCCGCCCACTGCTCGGCCGGCTCTCATGGCCAGCCCCACTCTCAGGTCCCGGCTCGGGGCCGGCCCCCCCGGCTCCGGGCTCACCCGCCTCGGCGTAACACAGTCAGACAACTGGGACAAGCCCCACTCTCAGGACCATCCTCCAGACCTTATATGGGGAGAGGGTGTGGCTACGGGCATGGCATACTCAACCACGTAGTGGGTTCACTATCTTTGCGGATTTCACAACTCCCGGGGGGTGGACTAGACCCAACAGCCTGCGAGTAATGGGGGTCCACTGTATACACATACAGAGGTAAAAAAGAAATTGCATGCCACTCACTTCTAGACCATTGGTAATTCCGTGGAAATCACTTCCACTACAAAGCAAAGAGACTGGAAAAAATTAATTGGTGAATATTTATATACCATCTTTTACTGATATTACGCTGACTTTCTGTGGTTATTGATGATTGAACAGTGGACCTTAGTTGTTTCTGGACAAGGATGGGAGGTAGTGGTTATAGATGATGCAGTGTGTTTAATTTAAAAAGTCATTTTTGGATATCACAACATGTCTTTAACCCACAGCATATGAATATCTGTGCTGGTTTTGTTAATGAAAAAAACCCACTAAGAAGTCTGACTGCAAATTTCATTCATAAGTTTCACTTTGTAGATTGAACTTTCTCACTATTCCTATATTTTCTTCTCTAAAAAAGTAATTTTTATTTTTATTGGATGACAGGGACAATATATTTTTTTCCTCAGTCACAAACAGCAAGTTCCAAGATGTTACACAGCTACATTGAAATTAACGTATTTGTGATCATACTGATTTTGTATTCCTAAGATTAATAAAATCAACGTACTAAGCAGTCAGTAAGGAGTTTATGTTAATCTTTACTTCCAGATCAGCATTACAATGGAATATTATTACTTTAGGTTCAGCATTATAAACAGTAAGAGCAAGATTTATTAGTGAATTTAGGAATCAAAGTATAGAGATTAGGTAATTTGCCTGAGATTTATAAGGTAGAAAAAGTGAGGAAGCGCTTACTCCAAAGTTCAAAGTTACCCATGCATTTCACTTAATTACCAAAATAATGCATAAAAAATGCATGGGATAAAAGTCACAATCC
The DNA here is from genome assembly GCA_013390025.1 of Pitta sordida. Classification (NCBI taxonomy): domain Eukaryota; kingdom Metazoa; phylum Chordata; class Aves; order Passeriformes; family Pittidae; genus Pitta; species Pitta sordida. The sequence continues at coordinate 31,789 of WEKX01026543.1, read as the reverse complement.
TAGACTCCTGATAAGGGGGAAAAGACTCATCAGCCAGTCATGACCATTTCACCCTCTTCTCTCCCACAAGCTTTCTACCCCAGAGAGGTTGGTGGACTTGCCAGACAAAAGAGTAAAATATCTTCAGACAGATCAAGCACTTCAATCCAACAGGGATCATTCCTTCAGGCACAATGCTGTGGTAATGTGACTGTGTTTCTTCCTGCTGGAGCTAGTCCATATCTAGCTGATATGAAGTGATACAGGGAACTGTCTGCAATTGACTTCCCAGCTCCCTCCCTAGGAATATGCCTTGCTTTTTGATCATGGATCCAGGTCTCTTATCTTACAAACGAAAAGTACAAGGAGAGATGCTTACAAATTGATGAATTTTTGCAGAATCACAGAATATTCTCAGTTAGAAGAGACTAACAAGGATGATCGAGTCCAATTCATAAGTGAATGTTCCCTATGGGGATCAAACACACATCCTTGGCAGAATCAGCACTGTGCTCTAACCAACTGAGCTAATCTCAAGGTTTAGTTTGAAGTTACCAGAAAGCGATAGGGAATTAATTTTATGAAAACAGTATTTTCAAATAAATCTGATAGGAATTCTGTAGAAAAATTTCATGTCTGTCTGCTGCTGTACTGTTTGTATACATGTGCTCAGACTTTTATCATGCATTGAACAGTAGGTAAGGTGAAAAAACACAAAATAACACTACTTGATACCAAAAATACTCACACTTGTATGTGAACCCATGTTGAAGCGTCTGCTACAGCCTCTTCATTGCTACTGAGACATGTGGTTCAGTTAAAGCAGCAAGGACTACTAGTGCTATGAAAACACAATCGTAGAGTAGCATATGAGAGAGAGATAAATTACATACTAGCAACATAATTCTGTATAAACAAATTCAAATAGACACTTGCCGTCTAACGTATTTTTTGCCAGTTTTCTGAAAGGATCTATTTTTTCCCCAGTGCAAATTGATTTTATGATCAAAGGTCTGAAATTAAGATAGGAGGGTAACACAAAAAGTGGTGGACTTATGTAAATTCTAAACAGTGGTCAGTTATGTAATACCATTGTATTTCAGGTTAAGGTAATACAGTCGGCCCTCTTGCACTTCACGCCCCCCATATTGCAGCTTCAGATCTTAGCAGCATGATTTTTTAGCGATGTAGGAGACCCAATTCGCAACTGTGCATGCACGACCTGCCGCCACGATGGCGGTGACGGCCTGGGAAGCGGAACGGGAGGTGGAACGGGCGCAGGAGGCAGCAGGGGCAACACGAGCAGCAGCAGCAGCACAGGTGATGGCCGCGGGGGCTGCCACAGGGGCAGCCATGGCGGCAGCAGCGGCACGGCTACCATTCAACATGGAAGTCGGGCTACGCGGATGCCAGTTAAGACCGAGGGTCCACATTATAGGAGACCCAACTGTAGTTATTTTCTCTTGAAACAAAATTAATAGATTTTAATAATAATCAGGTAAGCATGAACTTCCTTCCCGCTTCCAGAACACATGATCATTTATATATTCTCTTATACTCTGTCCTCCAAGTTGCCGGCCATCACCCATTATTTCCCAGATTTTCTGCTTCTTTTAGATCTCAGCCCCTATGTTCTAAACTGTACTTAACTTGGGGGAAGAAATTTTTAAAAATAAAAAAATTGTATATACTTTATTGAATATTTTTCACATATTAGATGAACTTATAAAGAGATACCTCTGAGATTCCTGCCCAAAATGGTCTCTTTAGAGTAATAAACAGATCTGTATTAAAAAAAAACAAAAAAAAACCAACCACCAGAAAGACCCCACAACTCAACCAACTTTAAGAATTTTGCCTACCTTCTCCAGTCTCACCTCTCATCTTTCATTTACAGATAAGATCTGAAGAGCCACCAGAGAAACCAATCAAGCTGCTTTGTCCAATGTGATATGCCCTCTGGCTATGCACCTTATGTCTGGCCTAACAAAGGGAGAACTACTAATGTCTTGATATATCGAACTCAGACTTGAAATGTTTTAATCTTTAGACGTTCAAAAGTAGTGGGTTCTGTCAGAGTCAGTACATTACATAATTACTGCTATATCAAATAGAATTACGGAGATCACAGCTGGACAATGAACTACAATGTGGCTTCCTGCAGGAACTCTTTTAGGGCTGGCTGCCTCAAAATTTTATAACTGGAGTAAAAGGATCAGTTTGGATTTGGCCGCAAAGAAGCCTCATTTTCCTAGCCAGCTGCATGGATGTTTTTGGAAATAATATAGGCTAGGAACATGAGAGCAGAAATTGTTTTGAGAAGCTCCTAAAAACCTATTGGCTACAGAGAGATAAGTTTTGAGGCATACTAGCTCTCTGTGTTTTTATGTAATGTCAAAAATATCAGGATCTCGCTGGGCAGACATGTTTTCAGCTTCCAGCAAGAGGTCTTACCAGAGATGTAAGAGATATGAGACATCCTGAATAAACAAGGACTCTCTAAAACTTATTTGATTTATTGAGCCTTCTGTCAGCACTAGTACCTCTGTCTGCAATAGCTTCCTGCCATCTTCTGGACCCCTATTTGTTGTCTAAAAAAGTAGATATTAATACCTTTCTTCTCCTCTCAGGGTCTTCCTTGACAAACAAATTTCCTCTCAGTACACTTCCCATTCATTTCTGCCTTTCTTATGGACCAGCACATACTCTTCCTCCTGCAATAAGTTTTAGCTGGTTTGGAGTTTCCAAGAAACACTTCTTAACTTTTGAAATGAGATTTACAAAAACGTCCCTTTGGAAACTGACAGTGCCCTGCAGGGATCTTGCTTGAGGCAGCTGAGACACCACATGAAGACACTGTAAAGATTTCTGTCTGAACAATTCCTCCTTTCTCACCTTTGGCCATGTTATTTCCCCTAGTAAACTGCAAGTTAGACTGGCAGCTATCTTGCCTGTCTTTCTCTCTCTTTTGCTTTTTTGACTGTGTTTATATTTTCAGTGAACTGATGCATCTCCAAATGTGCCCATTATATTTCACATTAGTCAGCGCAGGAAATTGCTCCAGTTGTGGTCTCTCATTCACATTTCTCTCTTCAGGTGCTACAATATGAATTTGTCTTCATTTCCAACTCGTTATTGTGCAGTACCTGTTTTAAGGGGTGTGTGTGTATGTGTTGGGGCTTTTTTAAAGCAGAGAGAAGAAACAACAGCAGATATCTTTCAGTAGCATACAGACTCCTTGTGCCTCTTCCCTTACTGCCTTTACAACACTATGAATGAAATAAGCATTAGGATAGGAGGCAAGCTGCATGAATAAACTCATGCAGAATTGTGTTGAGGACCCAAAGAGGTGCACTGTAACTCACTGTTCATGACTGCCCACATGTGCTGGAGTTGTGAGTTCACTCACAGTTTTTGTATTGCAATGCAATACAAAGAGGAGTTGGCTCTAGAGATAGGATTTCCTTTTTCATACTCATAAGTGTGTCTCCCTATCACCAGCTCTCCATAAAGCAGACTCCGTGCTGGTCTAATTGAGTCTTCAGTCTTCCTGTACCTCCTCCTCTTCATGTTAACAGTGTGAATGGTAAGCAAAATCAACACAAATGTCAGCCTCACTCAACAAGCAGTTGACACATGGAAGCTTATGGCAAGCCAGGCTTCATATGGCTCAGCCTCTTCCCATGAATCCAGAATAAGTACAAACCTCACAGCTGAACTACCACACTCCTTTGTCTGGTATCAGTGAGGGATACTGTCCTTTGAGCCACAGGCCTCTTATCAGACAGGGTCTGAAAAGAAAGAAAGGTGACAAAAACTAGGACAACACCACCTTGCCAGACCAAGGATCCCTGTAATCTTTTCTCTGAAAATACCTGTAAGAAAGTGCCTCTGTAACAATTAGGAAACAGGAAAATCTCATGCTGATGTATCTGGTGAATGATTAGTATCCTTCAGTGGTTCTTCAAACTTCTGAGCCAGAAATAGCATTTTTATATTTATACATTTTTCTTCCATATTTTGTCCAAGCATTTTTTGTCTAAGGTAAATTTTGAATACTAAGAACTTCCTTTTGGCAGGGAATTCCACAACTAATCACACATTGCATGAAAACCTGCCTTCCTCGACTGAGACTTGCCAATGACTTTCATTTGTGACTTAATGTTATTGTAGTAGAAAAAGGAGTGCCAAGTATTCTTCTCATGGGAACCATCATGAACATATAGACCTGTATCACATCTCTCTACGACATCACCTTTACAAAGACTCCCTGTCATATGAGGCATTTACTTGAATGGAAACCATTCTATACCTCTACTGTCCTTTGATTTTGACAGGTCCTGTGCTCCTCTCAAAGTTGAGATACCAGTTCTCCGTTCAATATTCATGATACAGATGGAGATTTTAGGCAGAACACTAACATCTCTTTTGAGTAGTATTTGTCATCATACTTCATAATATTTTTTTGTTTGTAAAATAGCTTTCATTGAACTATAAAATTTGGAGTGTTCCCTAATGTATATCCCCTCAAATATGTCTACCCCAAATTTTATTTGTCATTTGATCTGTGGCTCTCACATCCTCATGTTCCTGTGAAGTACTTTGCACATCTCTCTCTTGTTTCTAGGATTTTGATTAACTTATTAAAGCTTGCGATTTTTCTCACCTTACCGCTCACTTTCTTCTGCAATCATTCATCAGGATGATAAACAGCACATATATCATATAATCACAGTGTGGTCTGAGTTGGAAAACACCTTAAAGATCATCTAGTTGCAAGGCCTCTGCTGTGCACAGGGACACCTTTCACTAGACTGACATAGATCACTAGTGATCTCTTTCCACCATGAAAATTTATTTCTATGTGATTTTTCTATATCATTTTTTAACCATGTGAGATGATTTTTCACCTATCTTACAACAAATCAGTTCAAGAGTTTTTGGAGAAGAAACTTCAAACAGAAATGCTTTTGGAAAACTGAGTGGCTACATCAACTGATCTTTCTTACATACTTGTTGATTCCTTCAAAGAAGTCACAGATGGTTAATTGATTTGAATTCTTTTAACAACAACTCTTTCCCAATATGTTTTGATTACTCTTTCCTAATATATTATAGTCGTTAATCTATTTATCCCTGTCCTATTTATTAATATTTTATCTAATTCCATCCTTTGTAGTAATTTTTGCTGATCTTCTAGGTAACATGCAACTTGCAGTTTTAGGTTAGTCCTTGAGTGATCTAAAAACCTGCATCTTCAATGTATGTTACAACAGAAATTGCATGCTACAGATAATATTTCAGCTATTTTATCCAAGGAAACCTATAAAATCTGAGATGCAAAATTTTTGAAAACTGTTAAAATTTGCAGGCATATTCCTCAATTCCACATATTTATGTGTATCTTCTTTTTTTTGAGACTGATATAATGAGTTTCACCATTAAATATGAATTATTCCGTTTAAAACTTCCAAAACTTTTGTTATGAAAAAAATTACAATTTTTTTTTTTTTTTACTATAAAATTATCTTCTCTGAACAGCTATCTACCTTGGTGATGCCCTGGTAAGATTCCAACTCCTGATATATTTGAAAAATTATTAGTACCTTTTATGCTTTTTGTAAGTTGTTTCTTAGGCTCTACAGTAATACCTCGGAAGTCGTGGGGGTTCAGGTCTCCTCCAGTGCCATCATACTGGACAGGAGCTGCCATCTCAGAAGATATGCAACATTAATACTCTTTCAGCATTCTCACCAAAACAGTTAGTGTTATTACACAGAAGAGTATTTCATATTAGGCTGGTATGCCTATGATATGCTTGAACTACATGCTAAAGAAGTCCAGGATGAGTGCCCTACAGGTTCACTTTCAAAGAATATCATACGTCTGCAAGTCATGCATAAAACTTATTAGGGAAAACCTATTCCCTGATGGTACAGAATGATAAGTTTTAAAAGCAACGTTTTATTGTTTCTCAAATTTTTAGAATGGATGAAAGAATGACAGAATTATCTGAAATCAGAAAAAAGCTACACAACTGTTTCACAGCATTATTACCCTATTTTTTGTTATAATTGAAAATTCCCTAGCTGAACTATGCTATTGATCTAACTACTTCTGTAGTTAGAAACACTACAGTTTTTTCAAAGCAGTTTTTTCAAGTATGCAAAATATTAGTTTCTTTTCTCTCAGTAATAAGTGTTAGTAAAGACAAATGACAGCTTTAGTACTTTTATTGCTGATGAATTCCTAATTAAATAGTTTATTAGTAGATTATCTAATCTTCATTTAATGAAGCCCCCCAGATGCTGTGTCTTAAGTGAAGCAAAAAGGAAAACAGCTGAATGCTGAAAGCACAACATAATTGGATATGGTCAAGCTGGAAAAGACTGAATTCTCATGTTACCGTTACTGTAATAACATATGATTTTTTTCTAGAAATTTTCAACAAGTGATGAACTACAGAAAATCCTTTAACTATCTCCTGTTATAATTTCAAATGTACTTGGCTATATTCATTTCACTTCCATTTAACATTGGCCTTCTCCCCACTATTTGTATGCAGCTGTCTCTGACACTTAGATTCCTGTTTGCACTTTTCAGTTCTTTTTATGACTCTTCCATTTTTATGATAAAACCTCTTCTATTTGCTCCCCCTAAAGAACTGGGTACAGTACAGAATCATTGTTTTATTTCCTTAATAGTTACACAGAAATATCATCTGAATTCTATACAGAGCTTTTCTTGGGATGATAATTAATCAGAAATAAAGCATTTAATATTTAAGTAGATCAAATAGATTTTTCATACAGGATAGGAAACAGCTTATTAGTATAACTGACTATCAAAAAGTGTAACTTCAAAACATCGCATACATGAGCATGATGAGAAGCATTTTAAAAAAATACTATAACTTTTTTCAGTAGAAGTATCAAATTTTCTTATACATAAACATGGAAACAATTCAGTTATCTTTTCAGTGCTTATTAGAATTGTAAAATTTTTTTCATGAAAACATGAAACTTTTTGCAGAGTGCAACTATAGAATGTAGATAGGAAGATAAAGATACTTTCTATGAACATGCAAGAGATTTTCAAGGAAGTTATGGAGTCATGTGATAAAAGGGATTATAAAGTGGATGACTATTATATCACTATTGTGGGAAGGGAGAGGAGGAAGAGATGGTCAAATCTTATGGTGGAAGGAGGTCTTAGGGAATGGCCAGCCCTAGTGTTCATGATTTTCATGTCCTTGGAAGAAGGATAATCAGGTCACAAATTTTCTGATGGCACTATTATGGATAGTAAAACCATAGTCAACTATTAAGAACATCAAAAGAATCTCATATGACTCAGGATCTTAGCAATAATAATAATATTAATAATGGTGATAATATTTACTTTTTATAAACCTGGGCAATGCCTATAGTAAAATAAGTCCTACCTGTTTATATAAAGGGAAAGTCCGTCAGCCGACTACTGTCAATAAAATATGAGATCTTGGGGTTATGATGGAAAATTCAATGAAAACATCAACTTGATTCACTCTGGCAGTCAAAAAGGCAAATCAACAATTAGAAATTAGAAGGAAAAAGTATACTACATACTACATCACTCAGTAAACACATATTTGACCCACATCTTGAATGGTAAAAGCTCTGGTCTCTCCTTCTCCAGGAGGAGATCATTGAATTAGGAAAGGTTCGGAGCAGGACAACGACAACTAAGAGTCTAAGATCTCTAAGGGAGTACTTTAGTTTCTTTAAATTGTAAAATAAAAATCAACAGCAAGGTATGATAAAGTCATATTTGGGATGGGAAGAGTGAGCAGGAGTGGCCAGTTCATTGTCCCTTGCCGCATAATAACTGAGAGGTGTTGAATGTGGCTAAAAACAGGAAGAGTCAAAGAATAGAAGACAATCTTTCCTAAAGCAATGCAGTTAAGAGTGGAATGCCCTGTTGCAAAATGATATAAATAAAATGAATCACAGAATCACAGAATTAGTAAGGTTGGAAAAGACCATAGAGATCATCGAGTCTAATCTATCACTCCTTACCTAACCTGTTGTCATCCTGCTACCCACACATGATCCTACCAATAACACACTATCCTATAATCTAGGTCATGCTGCTAAGTATAGCATCCAACCTGCTCTTAAACACATCTAGGGACGGTGACTCCACCACCTCCTTGGGCAGCCCATTCCACTGAGAGATTACCCTCTCTATGAAAAGGTTCCTCCTAATTTCCAGCCTAAATCTCCCCTGATGCAGCTTAAGACCATGTCCTCTCGTTCTATCACTGGTAGCCGGAGAGAAGAGGCTGACCCCCACCTGGCTACAACTTCCTTTGACTTAGTTGTTGAGAGCAATAAGGTCTCCTCTCAGCCTCCTCTTCTCCAGACTGAACAACCCCAGCTCTCTCAGTCGCTCCTCATAGGGCTTAAGTTCCATAGGGCTTATGTTCCAACCCCTTCAGCATCCTTGTCACCCTTCTCTGGACAAGTTTGAGGATCTCAACACCCCTCTTAAATTGAGGAGCCCAGAACTGAACATAGTACTCAAGATATAGTCTAACCAGTGCTGAGTACAGGGGGAGAATAACTTCCCTAGTCCTACTGGGAACACTACTCCTGATGCAAGCCAGGATGCCATTGGCTTTTCTGGCTGCCTGGGCACACTGCTGGCTCCCAGCAGCTATTAAATACACAGGTATCACGAAATTAGTAACTCTCAGATCATTGGATGAAGTTGTCTTTCCTTTTCTTTTGGAAAAGATTCTTTCCTTTTACAAGAATGCAAAATAATTAAGTTACTAAAAACCTTGTCTGAGATAATTGTTCTTCTTTCATTTCTATAATTCCATATTTTTTTCTCTTTTTCCTTCACATTTCATTAAGACGCAGAAAATATTGCATATTTTTATTCCTTTGCCTGTTGTAAAATTTGCAGTTTTATTGATCTTAGAAAATATCTACAAAGTTCCAAAGTGAAAAGGGGGGAACAATATAGACATTTGAAAATAAATATATCTATACTTTTCATTTTTCATATCTGTTATCAAAATAGGAAAATAATGAATGAGAAAAAAAAGTGTGAATTTCCAGCAGAGCCATTTTTCAAAGAAACACAACAGCAATGAAAATCCTAAATAAACTTCAGAATTTTCATTTCTAATTTCTTATTAAAAATGTTCAAGTGCAGTAAAAACAATGTTTTCTCATAGAAACTATTTCTAAATTGAAATTAATTTTGTAGCAAGATATGCTTGATCTTGATGTGCTAATATTTGAATCAAAATCTCTGAAAGTTGAGCATTTTGTCATATTTATATCATTTTTTTCTGTGTGCATATATATATATATATATATATATTTACCAGTTTTACATGTATTTTAAACACTGATTTGATTGGATACACTATTATTTTTAATGTTTATGAGTATAACATTTATACATGCATTCTATGAATAAATATATTTTGCAAATATTATAAAAATTGATAATGAAATTCAAAATAATTCCATTTTTACCACACAAATTGTGGGGAAACAAAAATTAAAATAAAAAAAAGGCAATCCTGTACCCAATTATAACTGACATAATGCACAAATACATGTGAAAGTCTCTTAGACCATCGGGACATAAGGAAGGGAAGAAGTGAGGAAAATAGTTTCATCCTTACATTATTTTCCAAGAAATATGCTCAAAATGTGAGCAAGCAGACTACAAAGAAAAAATTTTAACTCATTGCTATCTTTTGCATTATGTAGTTCCACTTCCGTCTTTCATCAACAGCTCTGTTTATTCTGGCTAAACTAAAACTGCCTTGTTTTCATCCAGGTATTTATTTCTCCTAAGGAAGTTAATAAATAGTGCATTTTATTCAAAACAAACATGATATGTTTAGCTGAGCATTGTTTAACCTAGTGTTATCACTCAAGACCTTACTGTCTCACATTATCATTAGATAGTTTAATGCAATGCTGCATAATCATGAGAACCTACTCAGAACATCTCTCCATAGCAAAGGGCACCTGTACATTGCCACTTTCACAGCATACTCAAATGAGTGAACCATCTACAAGGAGGTCATTGTGACTGACTGGTTTTCTATCTGTCATCTAGTCAGCATGGATTTCGGAAAGGCAGGTCCTGCCTGACTAACTTGATCTCCTTTTA
>WEKX01026543.1:1715-18728 GCA_013390025.1 Pitta sordida | reverse complement strand
TAGAACGAGAGGACATAGTCTTAAACTGCGTCAGGGGAGATTTAGACTTGACATTAGGAGGAACCTTTTCACAGAGAGGGTAATCTCTCAGTGGAATGGGCTGCCCAAGGAGGTGGTGGAGTCACCGTCCCTAGAGGTGTTTAAGAAAAGATTGGAGATGTAATTGGCAGCATGACCTAGATATTAGGGTAGTGTGTTACTGTTAGGATGGTGTGTTGGTAGCAGGATGACAACAGGTTAGGCAACAGGTTAGGTTAGGTAACAGGTGATAGGTTGGACTTGATGACCTCTATGGTCTTTTCCAACCTTACTAATTCTGTGATTCTCTGATTCTCTGATTCTGTGACTGATTCAAAGGCTAATACTTGCAGATAGGTCAAGTTAAAAAGCAAATACAATGTTAAGAGCAATGGACAGAAACTATGCTACTACCTTACTTTCTTTAGGTCAGACCCAGAGCTTTACACTGCACTATTTTGCATCAGGAACACAGCTGATGATGGAGCACCAGTATCTTAAGCCACATTTGATATGAGATTCAAAACCATCACACAAAATCCTGTGAAGTTCATAAATCAGTGTAACAAAGGGATGGATTATTGTATCAGGGTCTGCAGTCGAGAGAGAGTTGCAATCTTCTAAGAAAGCGCAGAGGTCCAAAAGAAATCTGTGGAAATCAAGTCAGTCTGCTTAATTGACCCGTTAAAGCATGGGCCTTTTCTACATGACAAAACACACTCACGTTTAATGGAAAATGTATTTTAATTATACGTACTCTGTATTTGCAAATTTTCTGCAGGATGTACTATGAAAGGAGTACGGTTATGTTGTTACAAGTTCTCTGTCACAGCTCTCTGCTATTAAATCATTTTACTACTTTTGTGTAGATCACAAAGCAACAAGTAGTTGAACCTAGTTAAAATATTATAGTTCTCCTGAAAATAAAATACTGTGCAAAGGATACAGTAGCCTTTATTCCAGCAGCCTGATTACACACAAGTATGATGTGCAACAAATCGCCAGCAGAAAATAATACTTGGAAGAGAACAAACTACTATTTTATCAATCAATCATTTATTTTAAAAGCACAGAGTAGCGTACTAGAATTACATTTTATGAATGTATGTACTGACTAAATTTTTGTTTAAAATATTGTGGTTTAATTTGATCTTAGTATTCCATGGACATGTGCAGTTCAGTTACTTATAAAAACAAAATTCCAGAAGATTACAGAAGAGAAAAATCTCTTTCAAACACAGATTCATATGAGGATTTTATTTTCTACCTATGAACATCAGTTGACTTATACTTTAACTCATTTAAAAAAAACCCAACAAGTACAAAGACTAAAGAAAAGCAAGTTAAAGTTGAAAATCATATATTAACTGTAAAAGACTCTAAGCTTAATAGTGAAAATTAAAGGTTTCACTCATAAACCAAATATTTTTTGTGTGAGAACAAAAATCAAAGTTCAGGAAATAGGGGGGCGATTCTTGTTTTGGTTTGCAAACCACAGGTTGCATATAAAATCTTGGCAAACCTCAGAGACTCTTCATACCAAAACTTAACACTGAAAGTAATGGCAGCTAATGTTAAGCACATTTCTCTTTGAAAGTATATATTTGGATCTTTATTATACTTTGGTATCATACCTTTAGCTTTCCATAAGTTGTAAACTCCTATCAAGACTCTAAGTTTAATTTGTTCACAACCAGAACTTTTAGAAGCTTTATGGTAAAACTGCAAGAACCTGTATGATATCAAAAAGTCATATAAAATTGGGAGTTGTATTTACACATATTTTTTATTTATTGAATTCAAATGGAACTAATGGTTGCATATGGGCAAATGACAACCACCTTTTCAGAACAGATAAAATTCCAAATGACAAAGTAAGACAAGATAGGATTAAAGATCCTTACAAACCCCTACCTACATGCACATCAATGATGTCTTCCAGACTCAGCTCCAGTATGTTGCCTTTGGAAATCTGCAGAAACATTGATCTGACTTCTTCAGCTGCCTTTTCTTGTGGCTCCTGCAAGACCCTGTTGTCTGTGCACTCCCTGCCCTTCCCTGTCGTGGACAGACTCCTCATTGTCCTCCAAAAGCTTAGTCGATCAGGGTGTCCTAGTCATAGCTGCCAAGGAAAATGGCAGCTTCCAGACCCAGCCAGTTCCTTTTGAAGGAAACACAACACAGTAAGATTCACAAGTAAAGAAAATGCCATCAATCATAGCAAGGCATAAAAACCAAAACCACCAAAAAATAAAACAAACAACCCAAACCAGAATGAAAAACAAACAAGCAAACAAACAAAAAATGCAAACCACAAAAACTTCTGGTACGTTCTACAACCAATAAAAAATGCACGTTAAATATAATTTCCCAAATGGTGAGAAAAGCATATTACTTAATTTAGTTTCCCATGTGTTGTCTGAATTGAGTATCATCCTCTTCCTTTGCCAAAAAAGAAAGCTATTGCATCTGAAGTGCAGCCAACCAGCTCTCAACAGCAACAAAGGACTAAGTATCTGTGATAAATGCATATATACATATCCAAAAAAAGAAAGTATGAGTACCTTTCTGAAAAGAGCCCTTCAGCCATGTCAGTTGCTAAAGATATAAACATCTATGCTTTTGTATTTTTTAATTTTAAAATATATGGTTCCTCTTAATCAGACTTTCATGTACAGGTCATTAAAGGTGGAATATTAACCTAGAATTTCAATGCAGTCTTAAAATTAAGGACATGTATTCTTAAGACAAAGTAGATTTTAAGAAGCTTCAGAATTAGTATAAACACACACTAAAAGAAAACAAACCGAAATAACTAGAGGTGACAGTAACTTAAAATTATTCTGGTGACCTTTTATGATGGAGTGACTGCAACGGTTGACAAGTGAAGACCACCCAGTGTCATCTACCTATACTTCTGTTAGACCTTCAACATAGTCCCTCCTAGATAACATCCTTACCTCCAAGTTGAAGAGACATGGATTTGAGGCGTGGACTATTCAGTAGATAAGAAACTGTCTGGATATACGCAATCAGAGAATTGTGGTCAGTGGCTCTGTTACAAGGTGGACGCCAGTGACAAGTGATGTCCCCCAGTGCTCTTTGTTACCTTTATTAATGACACAGACATTGAGATCAGGAACACCCTCAAGGAGTCTGCAGATGACACAAAGCTGAATGGAGCCAAACAACAGAAGGAAGGGATTCAACAGTGGGACCTGGACAAACTTAAGATGTGGGCTCACAAGAACCTAATGAGATTCAGCAAGGCCAAGTGTAAAGTGATGTACCTGGTTGAGGCATTCCTAGACATGAATACAGGGGAGAAGAACTTATGGAGAGCAGTCTTACAGAGAAGAATTTGGGGGTTCTAGTAGCTGAAAAGCTAGACATGAAGTGGTAATGTGCACTCACACCCCTGAAGGCCAGCCACACTCTGAGCAGCATCAAAAGTGACATGACCAGAAGGTCAATGGAGGTGACTCTCCCCCTCTACTCTGCCCTTGTAAGATCCTAACTGAAGTATTGCACCAAGTCTGGAGTTCTCAACAGAGGAAATAAGCGGACCTGTTAGAGCGAGTCCAGAGGAGAGTCATGAAGATGATTAGAGGGAAGGAACTGAGAGAGTTGGGACTGTTCAGTCTGGAGAAGAGAAAGCTCCAAGGAGACCTCACAATAGCCTTCCAGTACCTAAAAGAAGCCTACAAGAAAGCTGGAGAGGTACTTTTTAGACAGGCATGTAATGACAGAAGAAGGAGGAATGGCCTTAAGCTGAAAGAGGGAGTACAGATTTAGACTAGATATTAGGAAAAATTCTCTATTCAGAGGATAGTGAGGCGGTGGAACAGGTCTCCCAGAAAAGTTGTGGGAGCTGCATCTCTGGAAATGTATGAGGCCAGGTTACTTGAGCCTTTGAGATACATAGCGTAGTAGAAGGTGGCCGTGCACATGGTAGAGGGCTTGGATGATCTTTAAGATCACTTTCAATCAAATTGTATGATTAATATTATGATTCTAGAATTATTCATTTCTTTAAGCACTGGTGTCTTTAAATTTATATTACATTCCATTTAAATATCATCAAACAAAGAGGAATGAAGTAGTATATAATTAATAGTTTTGTTTGAATAGTAACAGTAAGTTTTATTTTCCTACTCTGAGGTAAGGTGAAGTGAGCATATTTGTATGTTGTACAGAAATTTTGTATCTTGTAAAATTTTCATGGAAAAGTTTTACATTATATAATGTTTGCTTTATATTTTTAGAAGTATAAAGGAATTCTTAGAAATTGATTTATGCCTCATGTTATTTCTCTCGTACCCTGCTGCTGTGCTACTTAATTGCATAATTATAAATGAGGTTTTGTAACCATATATGTATATAGAAAATCAGACGTGAAAAAATAATAATTTGAGGTAATTCATTAGATTCTCTGTTAAAAAAACCCAAAACTTTACAGTTGAGACACCAAGATTCTAATTCTAAAATAATCAAACTCTGATATGTTAAAAATTCACTCAAAACAGCCGACCAACTAACCTACTGTTTTCCCAAACTTACAATGAATGTAGTAACTGGTCTTATATCTATATGTCTAGTGTGGAGTTTATGACATTCAATCTTGGAATATTTTGATGTGGTTTTCAAGTTTTCCACTAATTGAAACAAGAATGACTTCCCTTCAGACATGTATCCTCACAGATATCTCTATAAACTCGTACAACAGCTTCCTATCACAAGGTAGTAGCCCCTTGTATACTTAGATGCCTAAAGTTAGGATCCTAAATCCATAGTAAGGAGCCTATGTTTTTGTTTGTATGTCTGCAAAGCAAACTGCGATCATGAAATTTCACCTTCTTGCTTACAAATATTTTTATTTTATCCATGCACTTTTGTATGGATTTAGAAATTTGTTTTAGGAGACATGGTTTGGTCACGTTTGATTATTATTTTGTTTGATCCTTTTCAAGCAGAAGAACATGATTTCTTCAATATGGAATTTTGGTCAATATACTTTAAACTTCCTCCTGTAGATTCAGATTGCTGTTTAAAATTATTCTTTGAGGGTTTAAACATCTGCAAGAAATTTTTAAAAACTTAAAAATTGCAAGAGAAAATGGAAAAGATGTGATTTTTTTCCTTTTCTTCGTTAATAAAAGACAAGGTTATTGGGTAATTGCACAATTCTTGAATCAGAATGCTGTAGAAAGCAGTCATCTGCTTTCTCAAAGTGGTTGTGATATGATGTTCCAAATTACAGTATTTTACGTGTACGCTCATTGTTTCTGTGTGTCCTGTGCAAATATTTCACATGGGAAAAATTCTGATAACATTGTTTCATGCCTTTTAAATGGAAAAGCTGGCAATTTTGGTGACAAAAAGACACAGAAAAAATGTCTCTGATTCGTAACTGTCATTCTTAATTTGAGGTTTCCTTTCTTCATGTGGCTTACAGCACTGAGACTTCTATCAGTATTTTGTAATCCAAGAACATTGTTGCTTTAAAAAGACCCTGGAACTCCTGTTGGGTGATTATTTATTCCAAATCTTCAATTAGAGTCTTCACAACATGATGTTATCTTGTTGATTATTTAAAACAAATGAGAACAAGCTGGATGCTGTGATTTTATTTGTCAGTAAGGCACTCTTGAATATTTTGTTGATAAGGCAATGCATGTAAAGAGCTCTTGTATCAGCTGTTCTTTGGGGTAGCCATAGTCCAAACTCCACAGAATTTCAACTAGTTCTTGAAACTTGTGCCAATGTGGAAATAAAACCCCCAAATACTTAAGCATAAACCCCACAACCCATTGACCCATTTCTTCCTCCAGATATATTGACCCAAATTTATTAGATACACAAATGTGAAGCTGTATTAATTTAGTGATGAATCTGGCATTCTGTTAGGCAATATGTCATGAAAAATTTGCAACACAGAGATTAATATGACAGAGGCTTAACACTGCAGAGTCTTTGGTGTTGAGGTACATAAGTAATTTAACTCTTAATTTTAGGGAAGAAAAAGTCATATTGATATCTGTCACTTATTGCTCTGATGTTACATCAGAACATGATCTAACTTACTTATAGAAGTCTTTTATGCACAGTAATTAAACATTTCCTTTAGAAGAATATTCCTGAGAGGCTGTTACCGCTAGCATCTTCAGAAATGAAGCTCCCTTCAATTTCGCTTAAGTGTATTCTAGGTGCAACGTCTTTCTTATGCCGTGTTTTGTCTGTTGTGGCGTAGTTTCATTCACCCCTTTTTTAAGGGCCATGATGAGAGGCTTCTTTCTTTATTTTTTAACCTCAGCTTCCTCCCTCTTGTGTTCATTGTCCATTTATACCACCCACATCCATCTCTTTGAACTAATTCTCCCCTTGTTTCCTTCCTCTTCCGTCTGCCTTTATTTTTTTATGTAGACCATATGCCATTCAGACCCTCCCTGATTGTCTCTTATTTTGTTCTTATAAATCCCTATGTATGGAATGGACTGTTGTTCTCTGTTGTCCTGGATACATTTAATTACAAAAATGTCATTTTATTCCAATGTGTCAGGTAAAACAAATGCAACCGCAGCCTAAATTTTAGGATTCACTTTTGGGCTGCAGAAGGACTGAGCACCAAGCCTGACGTTACTAAGCAGAGCACACAAGATCACTGGTATGTTCTCATTGCACAGTGGTGGCTCACATCAGCCAAGGACTTCTGATCTTCTCAATAAACAAATATGCTACTCTTACAGCAAACAAAAAGAAATCAGACTCATCATAAATTTGAGGAAATTTGAGGTAATATGTCAATCAACACGGAGAAGAAAATGCTTTCTGTTCCACTAAACACAGTGAGACTAAGCTGTTTATTGCATGTGAGTTCACCTACATTCAAATTATATTCAATGACTGTGCCAGTGTTGATAGAGAGGTAGTTGCCTGCATCCACAGAATTAGGGGAGATTTCTGTTGGGTTTACTAAGCAAATATGGCATCATTGTCAGATCAGACTACAAATACAAACTAGAATTTTATAAGGCTATTGTGCTAAACAGAGGCAAGATTTTGACATAGTACAGAAAGCACATTTGCCAGCTGGAGAAGTTCCACCAGAGGCACCTCTGTGTCTTGCTCCGAGTCAGATGCTACACTAAGCTGACCAGTGATGAACACCCAGGTGTAATGGGCTGGACATATGGCTTGAATCAATGCTGTACATATATTCAAGCACCTACTATGAAGGGAACTGGAGTGTGGATAGAGGGAGCAATGGAGATCCAAGAAAACACTTCTAGGACACCCTATAGGCAGGATTGATTGAGTGCAACCTTCTGGCAAAATCTTTTGAGTTCTTTGCCAGAAAGATACAGCAACGGATCATCAAGGTGAGGGAAAGAACAGGCCTCTTTGAACAAAAACAGATGCCATTGGGCAGGTCAGTCATGTTGGGGGGGAAAAAAAGAACTGGATTGTGTCAGCAATAGATCATTCCATGCAGATAGTGAGTGGCATGATGACAAACATAGTAAAAAGTATTTATTCTGCACAGGCCTCTACAAGCTTTCATTGCATCCATTGTGCTTGACTCATGCATCAACTGAACCCAATTGCGCCTTCCTTCACTTGAAGGAACAAACTGTGAGAAATTCAACAATTTTACATACCAAAAAAAACCCTGAAGTTATTTTGCTTGTTTTTTTTTTTTTTCACTTTGATATTGAAGCCAAATTCAAAGAAATATTGAAACAAAGTGAACTAAGTAGAGCAAAATTTTCTTTATTCTAATAATCATGCAAGCATTTTATCATAGTAATTTGTATTATTTTTACTTAATTTTGCCAATGTCATCAAGACCTCTCTCTCTGTTATTCCAGTAGTCTTCTCATCATAAAATATGACATCTGTCAGCTTTTAACAGCACAGGTGCACAAGCTAGTTACTGATTTTAATGACACCTGTATCTTTGTTTCTGGTGGGAGAATTCTCAGAAGCCATGGAGCAAATGAGAAGAGAAGCCAACCTACCTCAGAGACCTCTGCAGCTCAGGACAGAAGTAACCTGGAGAGGCTGCATGGCTTGGTCTGTGCTTGCAGCTTCTGAGTGCATGACTAGAACCCAGCTCCATAAAACGATGTATGTGCCTTAAGTATTTCCTCATGCATCTAGGTAACTGCATGCACATAAGTCCTCAGGCCTTTAGCTAGGGCTCCTGGAACCCAGTTTGTCCCAGTACTAACTATAAAAGGAGCTCAGGGTGATTATCTCAGATATTTATGTCTGCCAGTAAGATAGCAAATGTAGAACAAAAACCTGTGGGGATCTTAACTTTCTGAAGTGAAGCTGTCTAGACTTCCACATTAATTGTGCGTACCAAAAGCTGTCTCCTCCTTGGGAAGACATAATACTTAGTCAGAGGTCATAAATTTTGCAGAGAATTACTGGAAGCTGCACAGGTGCCACTTACCTTCTCATTATGCATTTTAGAAAATAGGGAGTGGCATCTCTCTCCATCTGTTTTTTGAAAGAATGGCTCAGTTGATAATGTCAACATACTCTGCACTGCAGATCCTCATTTGCTGTTGACTGTCACAGGCTTAACACAGCTTTCAGAAGAGCACGTACCCACACAAGATAAAAGACTCTTTCTTACGTGTTCCAGGACAGTTTTTCAGATCTGCTCACTGGCTGTGGTTAGGGTCAGTTTACGGAGTCTAACCATCCCACTCACATCATAAAAAAATTCAGCACATTCCTTCAGGGATCTAGCAGAAAATCCAGCACTTTTTTTTTTTTTTTTTTTTTGCAATCATTACTGGTTTTGTTTGTTGAGAAGTTCCCTTCAAAGAAGATGAAAGATCCAAAAAGGAAAGATATATTCAAAATTTTGGCATTTTTATCTTTTCTGTTCAGAAAGGAAGGCAGTATTGTGCTACAAGAACAGCTAGGCTTTAGCAAACTGCAGATGACAGTTTTGCTGTTTTCTAGCTCATATATGCAGTCAGCAAGTCTCTTAGTTTATATCCGTATGTCATCTGATCCTTGTAAGTCCTTATGTCTCTTCAGGGCATGAAAGCACTTTGAGATGAAAACTACTGATTAAAAGAACAACACCAATAGGAAAAACTACAGCATTAAAATGAGAGATTTGAAGAAGAAAAATAGTGACCAAATACTATTACACTTGCCGGTGGTCCTCATTTTTACTCCAAGAGGTAAGTATAAGCTCAGTAACTACAATGGAGAAACACATGCCTATGCAGCAGTGCTAGACTACTAGTAGTGTCACCTACCTACATTTTCTTTCTTTGTTACACTTACTTACAAATTTCCATAAAGCATTGGGCTAGAGTTTCTGTCTCCACCAAATAAACAAACTGAATTTTAGTGATATTTTAATAATAGAAAACATTTCTCAGAAAGCTTATATTCAAAGGCAAAGCAACCTTATGAATTACATACAGAAATCTAAAAAGCAGATAAGACCACATAACTTACAAAGTGCGTCAGAAGAAAATTATCTTCTAAGATCCTTACCTAAAGCCGTAACTGACCATACTTGAGTAAAACAACTTTTTTCAAATTCAACAACTGCGTTTTATGCCTAATTTATAAGCACACACTGCATGAGGAAAAGTGTTTAGAGAAGCAAGCCAATCAGGAACACAACGTCTGAACAGGAATTTAGGCTAAATTTAAGTCCAAAATTTGTATCAAAAACCCTGTGCTTGGCTGCTGCCTAGCACTTAAGGCAATGTGAACCTTACAGTGTTCAGATTTACTCTAGTTTGAGCTAGGATGAAGAGCTGGGCACCTTGCTTACTAACCTGGTGGGAATCCCAGATTAGTTCTGATTCCCCTGAGGGATCCTGTAGTAAGTACTTAGTATTTCTTTCCCCTTGAATGAGTTGCTAGTAGCTGAACTGCCTGACTCAGATCACAACCCACGGAATATGCCCAGGAAACACTAATGAAATCAAGCATCATGAGAAGCTGTGCTTCGATTTTAAAACCCCAGGGCAAGGGAAAAATGCACTTCATCCCATTAATTAACTCATATAGTAGGAATAGTCTACAGCTCACTACATCCCAATCCCCTGGTTTAAGGGGCAGAGGACACTTAACCAGGGCAGGAGCTACACAGAGAAGGAAATTTATGAAAACTTGCCAGCTCTGCAGCTGTTAGGCTGTGAGCAGGTGATTTCTTTTATTGAAAAGACTGTATCGTGCTTATTCTTCCAAAGAAAATCATCAGCATCCTTGTACTGGAGAGAAGACACAAATATGTGGTGCACAAGTGAACACAGACACCTGGGCTGAGTTGTTTGCACCCCAGGGAGAGACTGGATTTCACGCAGCCCTTCTCAGCATTTCCTGAGCTGGTGGACAGGTTTTGATCCTGTCCTGACATCCCTAACCTTCTCCATGAGCTGTACACAATGCTAAATTCTATTTCCAGGGACACACATCTTTCTCTGAGAGTTTTCTTGAATTATGATCAAGTTGGATAACTGTGCCATTTTTGCAGCACCCAATAGCCAGACCCAGCTGTATAAACAAGCACAGCTTAACAGAAGTCTATATAAGTTAAGTGATCTATTTCTGTTTAGATTTTGGCCTTGAAATATTGATTTATGGTTTGGTAACTTAGCACTTACTTTCACAGGCAACAGGCCTGACTGTTCATACAATCAAATGCATATTTTTTGTCACTCTTTAGTTTTTTCAGTATTTCTTTTTACCTTCAGTGCATAAAAATTACTACCAGTTTTAAAACCACCATAATAGAGTCATCTTGATCTTTGACAGAGAGTTCTTAAAATTACAGAATTTGGTATTTGAACCAGAACAGGAAACAGTTTTCCAGGAACAGAGCAAATAACTAATCCATCATTTGTATATGTACAACTAGTATGATTCTTATACCTCCCTCTTCAATCTATTTGACTACTGTAATTTAAAGTTGGGGTTTTTTTAAAAAAGAAAATATAGCATAGTTGACAAAACAAAGTATTAGTCTGAGGTGATTACTAAAACCTGTGGAAATTTTTGTGTGTACAGCATGAATTTAAACATGTCAGAATTTAAGATCGTAAGTCACACAACCCCCTTAAGATTCAGATTCCAGTTTAGGAATAAAATTATGAAAGTATAATTATGTGGCAGAATTATGTGGAACACAACTGAGAGTTATCGGAGATTGAATTGCTTGTCTTTCTCCACCTTGTCCTCAGCCAAGTGGCAGGAAACAGCTGGCCAGAATTTTTTTGTGTCTTTAATGAAGTGAATACTTTGTTGTTAGGATTTGGTGATTAAATGAAATAAGACTAATATCCCTGTGTGGATTTACTGAAATATGGTTGTCCTGAAATGAAGGCAACTTTCTATATGAGACTTAGCTAGGGAGTAAACTTATAAAAAGTTCAAACTATGGAAAAAATTCTTAGAGGGTTCCATTCGCTAGTTTTGTTACTACTGTTACATGACATCTTAAAGACACTGAAACAAGCCATAAATTAACTATTTTATTTTGATATCTCACTTCAACCAAATACATACAAATGGCTTACCTATGTAAATAACCTAAGTGAATTTATTCTGCTGTCAGGTCTCTTAATGTTCTACTGTAATGGATATAAAGCTCAGAGAGTTATTCCAGAGTGGTCATAGGTTAAACAAATTTCTGCAAAACAAAATAATGAAGCTGCACAATGTAGAATTCTCAGTATATAAGAAACTCATCCTGATGTTGGTAGCTTAGGTATAACAACAGACACCAAATAGTGACAAAAAGTATTGTGTTGGATGTTTTGC
Organism: Pitta sordida; assembly: GCA_013390025.1. Lineage (NCBI taxonomy): Eukaryota > Metazoa > Chordata > Aves > Passeriformes > Pittidae > Pitta > Pitta sordida. The sequence continues at coordinate 6,905 of WEKX01026543.1, read as the reverse complement.
ATATGTTTATGTTTTACTAGAGGAGATGTAGATATTCCAGATTTACTTTCATCATGTCTGGTAATTACAGTCGATTTATATTCCAGATTTTCTTAACAAGAAATATTCACTTTCTGTGAATTCACCCTCCTTCTTAGCTACAGTTATAATCATTCAGGCAGTTGGACTGTGTGATCCACTTTAGTACAGTGGTAAGTGTCCCCACCTGGTGTGTGGGAGACCTGGGTTTGATTCCCGCCAGGGAGACAATGTTAAGAGTTGGACTCGATGATCCTTGTGGGTCCCTTCCAACTCAGAATATTCTGTGATTCTGTGATTTCATAATGTAAGCCATGAACTAAATATTTTGGGGCAAATGCTGAATCTAGACTTGCCATACTATTGCAGGGGAAAAAAATGAGTGAAAAATAACCCAACCAGACAAATGAGCAACAACCAAAACAACACAAGGTGAACCAAGTTCAACAAAAAAACACCACAAGCTCTGTCAAGTCACTGATATCCAGTCCCATGGTTCTGAAAATAATTTAATTCCATCAAACAATATAGTAAATAAGCACATTTGTGTTAGGGTTGTTATTTAAAAGCACTTGTAAGACTAATTAACAAGCAATCTCAAAAAATAATAGCATGCATAAACTTCTTTATCTGTTATTGACAAGCAAAACAGGTTAATTTGATTGACTATGTTATCCTCCTGAATAGTTGAAATGCTCAAGGCATTAATCACTGCTCTTTCTAGAAGCAAAAAGTGTTTGAAAAGTCATGGCATAAATTCTTCTTATCAGGCCTTTTTAAACATGAAAAAACACCTCCACTTACACCTTCAGCCACGTCTCAATAAAATGAAAGAGAGATTTTCTCTCAATTACAATGGACTTCTAATAAGGTCTGCAAACCAGTACAACTCACTTGACTTTAATCAATTGACAGAAGCCTAAAGTGTCACATTTAGCTACTCTTGGGCTTGGTAGGGGTTTATTGCTTAATCTGAAATAGTGAAGAACCCAGTTCTATCAGTAACAAGTCAGACTGTAATAAAGAATTCAAAAATGCTAGTGTCAACAAATTCCAGAGGAAACACACAAAATACTGTATCTAATTGATCCTCTTTTTTTTTTTCCTTTTGCACTTCTCGAGGCTTCCAACATTCTGATTATATTTAAGAAACTTAACAACTATATTATTTTGGAGGTGGTTTTTATGCACTGCTTACTCCCTGTTAATTTTAATTTTTGCCTGTAAGTGGATATTATTAAAGCATAATCTTAGTGCCCGCAATACTTGTCCTAACCTTTAAAAATCTGATGTGTAAACCACCACTAATATCTATAAAGACAAAACTCTAAAATCTAGAGATATTTAAGCAAAATATTACAGTGGATGCTTATGAGACATTTATTATTTTAATAATTCTCCTTTTTTTTTTTTTAATTAAGACTGACAAAGGCAAAATAAACAGCTGCCTGAGGCAGGGGAATACACCCAAGAGTGCGAAAGTGAAACCGAGAACACTGCTGCAAATGATGCAGTCACAGCCATGCCCCTGGATAGAGCATGGCCTGGATGCCTCCTTTCCCAGAGCAGGGCCCCAGTTCCTCGCATCAGGAACAAGCTCCTTAGACGTGGGAAGGCAAAGCTGGATTCCCTCTGGACCTCCATCAGACCAAAATGGATGTTCTTCAGCATCTCAAAGAAATCCTCTGAATTTCTACTGTGAAGTCCCCTACACAGTTTAGTTGTCTGTGCCCTTTTACATCTGTTTTTAATGCTACCCAATGAAATGCTGCCTGATTACAGCTAAACTTAAGTACAATTCTTTCCAGAGCATGCGATTTGTTCAGCCTAAGACTGCACTTTTCCTGTGCATCTTCAACCAGGAACAGGGAGCTGCACCCTCAGATGCTACATCTGCTGGTGTAATGCAGTGGCAAACAGCAGGGTGCAATAGAACAAAGTCTGTTCAGCATAACACAGCGTCTCAGTCCCTGTCTGAGATGAAGTCACAGAGGGCATAAGCAGAGTCCGGTAGTCAACAGAGCAGAGAAACTATCCCTAAATTTGTCTCACTTCTTTTCTCAGTCTTTCCTATACAAAGATGACATTTTATACTTTTTTAAAACTTATGAAACCTTATTATAAAGAGTCAAAGAAGCCCAGCATATGGCTACTGATAAGACAGGAGCACAGTAAAATGAGAAATTCTTAAGTGTAAAGTGTAAATGTTTTGATATAACCCTTCTTGTATCATAAATACTAACCAATGATTACCAAATTTCTGAAGTACAGCATCTGAGGTCAAAATTTTGCTGCAGATGAGCATAAGATGCAATCTCCATTATACTAGAGAGAAGTGTGTACACACATGCCTACATATTTCTGTAAAATACCAGGAGAAACACGGGTATATATACATACATACAGGAAAAACAGAGATCTGATTCTTGCCAATGTGACTACTAATCTGCATAGGTGGGAACTGAAAGATCCATAAAATTTTACTTCATATGATTTCCTATTGTTCCATTCACTGCTTGGATGCCATCAAGTGATAGATGTTTGTTAGTTCATATGCATAATATCACATGTTATTTCTCTGGAGCAGCTAAAAGGAAGAAAGAGAAAAGTATATTCTTCTCTAATGCATACCCTTTGTGCTGCTAAGTTCTTAGGTTTGTTTTCCTTCCTAGAAGTATTTTTTGGGGGAAAGAATCACTGACTGATTGACCAACTGGCTCAAGAAAAATATTAGATACAATACAAATGCTGTGGCAGGACTACCGCATCTGGCACTTTAGCCCTGACTTGGCTATATTCCTTTCCCACTCAGGAAGACAACAAAACAGCCAAGGCTCAAATCCTACAAATATTAATGTAAACCAGTAACTTTAAACTTACAAATGGCTCAGTGCCTGCATTGACACTAGCTATCTGCATACATTTTTGGGCAGATATGAGAACACTGTGCATATAAATTTAGCATGGAATCTTGCTGCAATCAGTTAGTTACAGCATATTGCAGCACTAACACTGCTGGAAGAAATAGAATGTCTCTAAATAACTACAGCTAATAGTTGCAATCCTAGAAATTCTTACATCTGAATAATATCAATGTCACTAATTCTCATGCTGGATTTGACAGTCCTCACTCAAATAAGGTAAATTACTTCACCAAAGAAACTCTTCATAGGATTATGTAATTCTTTGCTACTATTCATTCCATCTTCAACCCACAAAAAGACATATGAAAAGACAGAACACATAACACGATATATATATCTATACAATGCACATATATGTGTACATTCACACACACATAGACATATATATATTCAAACATAGTATGGTTGATGAGTGATAAAAAGCCCACTTGTGTTATTTTGTTGTTAACGCTCACTGCATTCAAGAATCAAGTTTAAACAAAACATTGGGGCTCCAAGGCCAAACATTGAAAAGTTAAGAAATTCACAAGAGAAGGCAAGCTTTGGAAAAAGTGCCACATTCTCAGAGATCTTTTTGTTTAGCAGATAATCAAGTTGGATGGTGAAGGGCCTAGAGAAGAAAAAAGATAATTAATTTTGTTTTCTCAGTCTGACAAAAATGTTAATCATAGAAATTTTTTCAAATTCTTACATTGTGGTCAACAGCACTGGATTCTGAAGGGCAGCAGAAGTTTATCACCTCAATCAAGGGAATAATAACAGTGATACTGGTACCACTGCTATGGGAGATACATACTGCGAATGACATTCCAGTTATTTAGTAAGTAGAAGAGGAACTCCGAAAAAAAGAAATCCTAGGATCTACCCCAAGTTCTGGAAGACGATATGTTTTAGTGCCCATAGACCCATTACAATCCTTCCTAACTTTTGTATTCTACCCCTACTTTTCCTCTGGACAAGCTGTTTTCACCTTTCTTCCTATTTTCTATTGTTTCTACAGTTTGATCTCATCTATGACCTCTTCTAGAGCCTGTTGCCTCCCTCCTCCTTCAGATCCTAAGTCCTGCAGATATCTGCCCCATCCCAGCTCTGCTCTCCACTCAGACTTTTATTCAATACTGATTAATCTATCCTTCTTCAGACTGTCCTGAAGTGATATGGACAGCAATGAAGGAAGAATGAGAGCAGAAAAAAAGACAGTCTTGTCTTTGCTTCCAGAGTAACTAAGGCACATAAGAGNTTTTTTTCTTCTCTCCCAAGTATGTTATTTGCAGAGACGCATGCCTTTATCTGTAACCTTGAAGGCCCTGGCAGCACGGAAAGCTTAGGCAAGAACTGAGCTGTTAACCCCCTCGCTACCAGAGCAGCAGAAAAAAACCCTAAACCATAACAGGGAGATACATACTGCGAATGACATCCCAGTTATTTAGTAAGTAGAAGAGGAACTCCGAAAAAAAGAAATCCTAGGATCTATCCCAAGTTCTGGAAGACGATATGTTTTAGTGCCCATAGACCCATTACAATCCTTCCTAACTTTTGTATTCTACCCCTACTTTTCCTCTGGACAAGCTGTTTTCACCTTTCTTCCTATTTTCTATTGTTTCTACAGTTTGATCTCATCTATGACCTCTTCTAGAGCCTGTTGCCTCCCTCCTCCTTCAGATCCTAAGTCCTGCAGATATCTGCCCCATCCCAGCTCTGCTCTCCACTCAGACTTTTATTCAATACTGATTAATCTATCCTTCTTCAGACTGTCCTGAAGTGATATGGACAGCAATGAAGGAAGAATGAGAGCAGAAAAAAAGACAGTCTTGTCTTTGCTTCCAGAGTAACTAAGGCACATAAGAGGAATAACTATAAGGTTGACCTATTGTTTACAAATAAGGAAGGGTTGGTTAGTGATATTGTGGTTGGAGGAAATCTGGGATGTAGTGACCATGACATCACAGAGTTTTCAATCGGCAGTGAGATGAGAAAGGGCATGAACCAAACCTCCGTGCTTGACTTCTGGAGGGCAGACTTTGGACTGTTTAAGAAATTAATTGGGAGGGTACCATGGGAAACAGCCCTTAATGGCAGAGGGGTCCAGGAAGGCTGGACATACTTTAAGAATGAGCCCAGGAAGGCGCAGAAGCAGGCGGTCCCAATGTGCTGAAAAGGCAGAAGACCGGCCTGGATGAGCAAAGAGCTCCTGAAAGAACTAGGGAAAAAAAGGAGGATGTACAGCCGATGTACAGCCTTTGGAAAA
>WEKX01026542.1:1042-13240 GCA_013390025.1 Pitta sordida | reverse complement strand
TCTATACTGTGATACTGTGATATGTCAAACAGCTTTCTGTTATTACATCCTATGGCCTACACTCTCGATACTACAAAGTCACAAAAATCCAACAACTTTCTAGTTTCCTCTGCATTGCTTACTCATGAAGAGCAATATTGTTACCTCCCTCTGTACTACATTTCCTCCCTACATACCCACTCTTGTTTTGAAAATCACGGAATAAGAGAATATTCTGCGTTAGAAGGGACCCACAAGGATCATCGAGTCCAAGTCCCAAGCTAATACCAGTTCAGGGTTCAAATCCAAAACCCCAGAGCCATGGACAGCATGCTCTGTTTATCTGAGTAAATCTCAGGATCGTGTCTTTATAATTTTTTTTTAAATTATATAATCTAGTTCCCTGTCCCATCATCCCATTATCTAGACCATGTCACTGAGTTCCTCATCCAGTCTTTTCTTAAACACCTCCAGGGATGGCAACTCCGCCACCTCCCGGGGCAGACCATTCCACTGTGGGATCACTCTCTCTGTGAAAAANCTCCCGGGGCAGACCATTCCACTGTGGGATCACTCTCTCTGTGAAAAAGTTCTTCCTAACATCCAGTCTAAATCTCCTCTGGTGTAGCTTAAGGCCATGTCCTCTTTTTCTGGTGTCGTCAACCTGAGAGAAAAGATTTACACCCACCTGACTGCAACCTCCCTTCAGATAGTAGTGAACAGCAATGCGGTCACGTCTGAGCCTCCTCTTCTCCAGGCTGAACAATCCCAGCTCCCACAGTCACTCCCCCCCCATAGGGCTTGTTCCCCATCCTTGTTGCCCTTCTCTGGACCCTCTCAAGCAGTTCAACATCTTCCTTAAACTAGGGAGACCAGAACTGGTGTCATGGGTTACTACATAGGTACTTGGCTCTTTTTTAAATTGTTTTCATTTTCTCTCAGAGGGTGAGTGCAGACAGCTGTTTTCTTTCATTGGAGGGCTCTCCCCGTGCTGGACCTTCTCCGGCTCAGGGCCGGCAGTCTGCACCCCAAGCCTTAGCACACATAGCCAGCAGGATGGACAGGTCCCAGGGTTGCCATGGCAGCTCTCAGGACCTCTTGAGGAGGGTGTGCTCCGGACCAGGTTCTGACCCCTCGGGACGGGGATGGCCATGCTGCGGGATTGTGGGCAGCCACTGGCAGTGGCTCCAACCGACAGACAACGGTAGAAGGAAGCCGCGCAACTCGCTTGAGCCCACCTGAACTCTCGGGAACTCTTGGGGAGGGCATGTTCTGGACCAAGATGTCGCACCTGTGGGTACTTAACCCGTTGACTCTCTTGGGAGCATGGCGAACAGGAGTAAGGCAAAGAGGGATGTTAACTGCAGGGCTTTGGGTAACTGTGGGAGCTTGGGTTACTAACTGCGGGGGCTTAGGTAACTGCAGGGGCTTTGTAAGTAAGCGATTAAGAGGCAGTTATCACAGCAGTTTGCATGGGCAGGGCAAAACGGCAGAGTTGGGGATGCTGTCATGGCAGATGGTGTCTCGCCTTCCTCCCCGTGTCAGCCATGGCTAGAACCAGACGGATGAAAGCCATGTCTAAAGCCACAAGGGAGACTCAGACCTAAACAACCCATGTCAATAGATGTGGCTGTTCAGACTTCTGGCTGCAGAGGACATGGCCTCAAGCTGCACCAGGGTAGGTTTAGACTGGATGTTAGGAAGTGGTTTTCACAGAGACAGTGATCTCTCATTGGAATGGTCTGCCCAGGGAGGTGGTGGAGCTGCCATCCCTGGAGGTGTTTAAGAAAAGATCGGATGAGTTGCTCAGTCATGTGGGTGGCTTGATGGGAGGCTTGGTTGGAAGTAGTGTGGTGCTCATGGTTCCACGCTTGTAGGCCTGATACCTGGGTGGACATTCGCTTGGGAGTTGGACCAGATGATCCCGTGAGTCCCTTCCAACTCAGAATTACCTGTCAACCTGTGAACCTGTGAACCGTGGCAGCACTCCCGGTTCTCTGCCTGGGCCAGTGGTAGCCATGTGGAGGCAGCTGGAGGTTGCCATGATGAAGACGTGGACCACCAGCTCTTCCAGAGTTAGCGGAAGACAGATAGGGTCAGCTGCTCGGAGCAGTACCCCATTGGACAGAGAAGAAACATTGAGGGGAGGGACTGTGGAGGCTTTGAAAAGTTATGGTGTGGAGAGGCTTATTCTCTCTCTCTTCTCTTCAGAACCCTGCATCTGAGATACTGCTGTTTCTCCCAGCTAATCTGTGGAACGTCATCATTTTATGGTACCTCCTGCTGACACCTGTTTCCCTGACAATATCTGACAGACATAGCTACCATTTTTATCTGTTTATTTGTTGTTGGGATTTTCTTTTGTATGTCGGTATTTTGGTTAAGGTTGGGGTCTGAGGGATCCCGTTGTGTCGAGGGTGGGGCCCGTTTTGTGCGGAGGGCAGTAGAGAGGTCTAGTTTTAATACCCTGTTGCTAGTATTACACTTGTACATACATCATTTTCATTTATATTCCTTCTTACTTTTAATAAGTCTTGTTGTATCTCTAATGATCTCTCATCCAAGGAGTGGTAAATAACCCTTTACCTGACTTAAACCAAGACAATTGGACACAGTACTTAAGATGTGGTCTGACCAGTGCCAACTATAAGGGAAGAATAACTTCCCTAGTCCTACTGGCCACACTGTTCCTGATACAGGCCAGGATGCCATTGGCCCTCTTAGCCACCTGGGCACACTGTTGGCTCATATTAAGTTTTCTGTTAACCATTATTCCTAAATCCCTCCCTATTTCANACAATCCCAGCTCTCTCAGTCGCTCCTCATAGGGCTTATGTCCCAGCCCCTTCACCATCCTCATCACTCTTCTCTCAACATGCTCAAGGACCTTAACATCTTTCTTAAACTAAGGAGCCCAGAACTGTACACAGTATTCAAGATGTGGTCTAACCAGTGCCGAGTACAGGGGGAAGAATAGCAGGATATCATTGTCTTTTCTTGGCCATCTAGGCACACTGCTGCCTCATGTTAATTTTTCTATCAACAAGCACTCCTAGATCCCTTTCCACCTGATCATCCTGCAGCCATTCTGCCCCCAGCCCATAGTTCTGCATGGGGTTATTGTAACCAAAATGTAGGACCCGACACTTAGACTTGTTGAACCCCATCCCATTGGATTCAGCCCATCTACCATGCCTGTCACAGTCTCTCTGCGGAGCCCTCCTACCTTCCACCAGATCAACATTTACCCCCACTTGATGTCATCTGCAAATCCGCTAATAAAAGACTGCATCCCTTTGTCCGGATCATCAATAAAGATATTGAACAGGACAGGTCACAACACTGAACCCTGAGGCACCCCACTAGAGACCGACCTCTAACCAGACACAGTACCAAAATCTGCCTGACAGGTGGAGATACTAACCACTACACCAATATCAACCACTATTATCACTATACATTATATCAATAAAGATATTGAACAGTATGAGGCTTAGCACTGATCCCTGTGGAATTCCAGTAGTGACTGGTTGCGAGCTGGATGTGGCACCATTTATCAACACTCTCTAGGCTCGTCCATCCAACCAATTCCTAACCCAGCACAGGATGCTAGTGTCCAACCCATGCTATGAGAGTTTCTTCTGAATCTTACCATGGGAAACCAGGTCAAAGCCTTTACTAAGATCCAAGTACATAACGTCCACAACCTTCCTATCATCAACCAGGCATGTCACCAGCTCATAAAAGGAGATCAGGTTGGTCAGACAGGATCTACCTCTCCTAAATCCATGCTGACTAGATCTAATGTCGTAGTTATTTTGCACGTGCTGCGTAAGAGCACTCAGGATTATCTGTTCCATGAATTTACCCAGGACTCAGGTCAGGCTGACAGGTCTATTATTACCCAGATCTTCTTTCCAGCCCTTCCTGTGGATGGGTGTCACATTAGCCATTGAGAGAATTCATTTATATCACCCTTGTTAATTTATTTTTGGGAGTACACTATTTTAGGATTAACAGTAAATGAGAATCCAAATGTCCAAGCTGGAAACATAAAAGTTACAGTAAGAATACCTATCAGAGAGTTCTAGAATATTTAGGATTAGAAGAGACATTGAGGATCATCTTGTCCCCCAAAAAATGCGAAAGTAGGAAATCATATTTTATTTCCCAATCATCTTTGGAAACCTCATATTAATGTGTTCTATCTGGTACACGTTGATCAATGGACTAATCTAAGCAAAATAATACTTTTTAAAATTTGAAGAAGCATAGTATACTCTTGAAAAAAATAGTAAGTTGTAGAAACGTGAAAAATTTTCTATATTTTCATTCAAAATATTAATGCTTGATATTTCTTGTCACATGAATATATAAACTTCACTTAATTTTTTCCCCACCAGTTTTATTTATTTGTCAGTCTTTGGGTAGTATAGATTAAAAACATAAAATTAACTAAAAAAAAACCCAAAGAAAAACACTGAACATGTGTTCTTGACATTAATTCTAACATTAGGTTAATATTTTGCATAGCTATTTATATTTTGTTACAACAAAGTTTCTCTTCTGATAGGAAAAATGCATTTTAAGTCTATATTTTGCTGAAGATTTAGATGTGTGATTTAGTGCTCTGAATGTTTATATATATGAAATCTAGTACAACAGATCAAAGTGAAAAGTGAAAGATTAAACCATAGAAAAACTCCGCTAAACTCTGGAAATAAGCTACACTGAAATTCACACTGGGAGAAAAACAATGAGAAATAATTTACATAAAAATATTTCTGTACAATTTTAAATTCAGAAACGGATTAAAGTATTCTTATTTTTTTCATATTTATTAATTCTATCACTGCATCACTGCATACAACAACATTCTTATCCTCATAATTCATTGTGATACTAGCACAAAAGAAGCATTTTCGATAATTTTTGCTGCTTCTTTTTTTTGGTTATAACATGTATGGATGCACTAAATGCAGCAGTAATGGGCTTTAAAATGATTATTTTATCTCAGTTAATTGAGGGATTTTTTATAGAAAACAATATACAGTCGGCTCTCTTCTACTTCACACCTCACATACTGCTGTTTCACATCTTAGCAGTGTGATTTTTCAGCGATTAAGGAGGCTCATTTCGTAACTGCGCATGCGAACCTGACACACATGAATATTCAAATTAGGCAGTCATGAATATTCAAATCAACTCCCACACGGGTACACTGCTCTGCCTAAGGCAAGCCATGCCAACCCTGAGGCAGCCATGGTGGTTTGACTCTGGTGAAGCTGAGCTGGGCACGTGCCACTCCCACAGCCTCAGCTCAAGTGCGAGTAGCACCCCACCTCCACTTGAGCAGCTTCCCCCTCCCCTCAACTTGAGCGTGAGCTGCACCCGGGTTGGAGCGAAACAGCATCGTGCAGTTATCAAAGATTTACACACTCTCAAGTTAGACGTGGTATCCAAGACTTTCTTGGGGTAGATGTGGTATCTGAGACCAGATGCCACGTCTATCCTGAGTATGGAGAGACCAGGTCTACCCACCTGGAGAGACACTGGGACAGTGGTGCAGGTGGCTCCCCACACATGTGTCCCCAGCCAAGCGGAAAAGGGTTTTTCCCAGTGTGGGGTGGCCTTGACCACTGAGAAACACCAACATGAACACCGACACACAGCAGAGAAGTGTCAAAACAGCTCTGGAGTGCTGGGGGGCCATGTGAGGGTGCAGGGCAAATTTGTATATTAATGAGCCGCCAATTAATGTGCAAGGAGGGTTTCGCTGGGGAGGGCAAGACCCGCGGTACCATTGTATAGGAGACCCGACTGTACTAAAAAATAATTCTCACTATGGAAGAACCATCCATGGAAAAAAGTGAAGTATTGCAAAATAAAAAGCATTTTTCTCTTTTTTTATTTCTGGATCTGCTTGGTTTTTTTCCCTAAGTCTTAAAAAGAAAAAATCTAATATCTTTTAAAATACCGCTCTATATTTTCCAGCCTGGAGAGAGTTAGCAATCATGGGAAACCTTGAAGAAAATCCTCAAAAGGATGTAAGAATTTTTCATATTTCATCACTCATCTGAATTCTGAATCAAATTTTTAATGAATTATGCTTATATTTATTTTCCTTTATTTTGCAGTTTCTTTTTTTAATTTTTTAAAATCAGATTATTCTTCTTCTCTTGACTTTATAATGGATGTTTATTTATCTAGTTTAGGCTAGATAGCCATGGCAGCCATCGCAACGTGGATGCATTTGTTTAGATCACACTGCAGTTATATCTTGAAGATTACAAAAACGCAGTCTGCAGAAATGCAGTCTACATGCATCTATGACTGCATTTAACCATACATCTCAGAAAAATTAATGCTAAGTGTGATGAGAAGTTTTGTTCAGGAACTAACTGAGAGAATTTTAAAAGCTTGAGAAACATGAAAACTAATTAAACTGCACTTCAATAAAATGGTAAGCATACATGTTACTACGTAATACAAAATACAGAAAACTTGAAGGTGTGCACTTGATACAATAGCAGAGTTTTCTTGCAAAACTGTAGCAGTGCTCTGAACTGTCAGACACTCTCAGCAAACAAGCCAGCACATAGTTTGGAACTTACACTAATAAATTAAAAATATTTTTTTTTGTTTTACACATTCTCTTTTGTTTTCTCCTCAATAGTTTTGCCTCCATCTTCAATCTGATGGTAATGGCTTTAATCATGGGAGGCTGGATACACAGCTGTACCAGATTTGTGCTTAGCATGGTTGAAGAATATGAGTCCGGAAAACAAACTAATTTCTTTCAGCTCCTTGCTAGTTCAGTATGAGTGAGCTCAGGGTATGGGTCGTTAAAATGTCAGGGCTCAGGATCTATGGACTAGCCACAAATCTGAGCTCTGTGGCCTTAGTCTGCTCATGAGAAGAAGTGCTCTTATCTGCGTCATGTATTAAGGTATCATCCACCATTCTCTTCAGCTTGATCTCAGACTGTGTGTAATGAATTAGGGTGAAAACCCTTCATTGCTTTTGTCCATGGTTTTGAGCCCAACCAGCTAGACTTTCAGCCAACTCCTACATGTTTTTGTGAGTTGAAATGCTTTTTCCAGTACAAAATAGAAGTTTCAACTAGAATGAAGGAATTAAGCAAGCAATTTACATAATACTTCGTTATGTAAAACTATGTGCCTTTCTTCTGGCCAGTACAGGGTTATTTTGTGCAGTAACCATGCAGAGACATTGCCAGGACCCAGAGGTTATTCTATACCACCTCACATCAATGCTGGGGGGTCAGGGAGGGAGTCTCTTTCAGGGTGAAGGGGTCCTTTCCACATGGTATGGCAGAGAGCAGTCAAGGTGAATCATCCAACTTTTCATTTCAACATTGTTTCAACGTGGGTTTTTTTTTTTCACATCTCAACATTTCCAGGTGAATCATTCAACTTTTTTCTGTATCCTCTGTCTGTTGTTTCTATTACTGTTTTCTTATCTCATTGCTGTTTCCAGTATATTCTTATCTCAACCCATGATCTTAGCCTTTTGTTCCTCCAATTTTCTTCTCTTGCCTGCTGTGGGGAGAGGGACTAGAAGGTGGCTAGTGAGCAAGTGACATATAGTTTCAGTGGGAGCATTAGATTGGAGAATACAATTCCTAAACTATGACACTGTGTTATGTGTCATTTGGGGACATGGTTTAGTAGTGAACCTAATATAGTGGTGCTATATTAGCAGTTGGACTTAATGATCTTAGAGACCTTTTCCAAATTTAACAATTCTAAGATTCTCTTTACAATATTAATGTTTGGTAAAAATACTGATAACTCTACCAAGGTAGCCCATCCACTTGGTTGGAAGAAATCTCATTGACAATATAGCTACTTTAAAAAGAAAAGTCAAAGCTTTTCCAAAGCAGGTGTTACAACTCACCTCAGAAAGCAAGGGTAACCCAGGTTCTTGTTAATAGACCCTTGGAAAAGATTAGATTGAAAAAGCACTGAACTAATGATGTCTGTCTGTAAATATACATATATTTAGGGTTTATTTTAAAACAATTTGGTTTCAATGGAAAGCAGGTATGTAGCCATTTTACTTCTAGTAATGTGTCAGCATGAAAGCACAAAAATATCACTTAAGAAAATGCATAACCAAGAAGAAAGGAAGACAAAGAAAGGCTAAGAATAAAAAGGCACATAATTATCACCCATGAATCTGTGATGAGACTTGATTGTTTCCATTGGTCAAAGTGATGATTGAAGTCTTGACCTGATGGGGGTGGAGAAAAACATGTGGATCACAAAGACCGGCAGGTTCCCACCTGCTCAGGTTCAGGGAGAAATGTCCAAGTACTTCCCCTGGGAGACAGGTTTCAGCCCTCTGGTGGAAGGCCTCAGAAATTAGACTAGGGTCACTTTGGGAAGTCTTTAGTGATTTATGACCTCTTGTAAGACACAACACCTGCCTCTCTTCTCAGTATAGTTGAGTCAATTATGCCCCATCAGACCTTCCTGGGGGCTGAGGGTGAGGTATGGTAGAGAAAGTTTTACAACTAAGCAAGTTGTGTAAGGGAGGACAATTCATTTATAAAAAGCCTCTCAGGATCTGTCCCTTATCAGCCTCAAATCTTGGTTTGTAGCCTCCACCTTGGAAGGTGCAAACCTGGCCTCAGTAGACGGCCTCAGATTGCCCACTTGTCAACAAGTGGGCAATTACTTTTATTCATTGATCATTAACAGTCCAGTCTCTCACAGCAAGGTCTCTCCTTTTTCTTTTTTCTTTCTTTTTTTTTTCAAAATCAAAACTTTATAGGTATTACATTAAGGATTAATTGAAGATCTTTTGAAACAAAAATATGATTTTGCATGGAAAATATTTCTTATTTTGTCTTTTTAAATCTAAAGAAAGAATGGTCAATCCAGAAGGAGAGACTCCATGTCCTTTTTTACAGAGTAGAGGGAACGATGCCTCACAAATGATTTGTGGGGTATTTTCAATCATTTTTGGTGTCCTTAGAATGTATGAAAATGTGTAATGTATAAAAGAACACATGATGAAATACATTCCATTTGAGATGCTTCCCAACTTCTGCTTGCTCTTTTGCATAGAAGAATGATCAGGCACTTACAAGAGGTTCCAATATTGTCCTTTGTCAGGTGGCATAGTAGAGTGCTCTTTCTCACTCCCTGGGGTCTTCGCACTGTCTTCACTTGCTCAATATCTTTGTCTCCCACCTTGCATATTTCCACACATGTCTTTTGCATGTCTTCCATCTTTATAGCAAAAACACCAACAAAAATTTACCTGTAATCTATTTTCAGTTTCAGAGGTGTTACGTAAGATGTTCAGTTCAGTTTTTTCCATGGCGATGTGCACTCAGCTGTGCGGGGTCAGGCCCGCCCGCGGCTGCCGCCGGTGCAGCGTGGTCAGGGAGTAGCACCACAGGGCCACCGACAGCAAGCCCGACACAGACACTGACCCCAAGGAGGCAGGCGGTGGAGGCAGCATCTTGGAAGACAAGGAGGCGGAGGAGCGCATCGAGGGTGTGCGGCCTGCACCTCCTTCCATCGAGACTGGCCCAGCTGGGCAGGCCCCGCTGTCACTGCTGGAGCTGCTGCCGGAGCAGATCCTGGTGCAGATCTTCAGCTCCCTGCTCGGTACCAACCTACTCAACCTGGCCTGCGTCTGCACCACCTTCCACCGCATCCTCCACACCGACACGATCTGGCAGCAGCGCTGCCGAGAAGAATATGGAGTCTGTGAAAACCTAAGGAAATTGGAGATCACGGGGGTGTCTTGTCGAGATGTTTACGCTAAACTGCTGCACCGGTACTGACACATTCTGGGCCTGTGGCAGCCGGACATCGGGCCCTATGGGGGACTGCTGAAAGTAGTGATAGATGGTTTGTTCATTACTAGATGGATGTACTTGCCTCCTCATGACCCTCACATTGATGATCCCATGAGATTCAAACCCCTCTTCAGGATTCACCTCATGGAAAATCCACTTTAGTACAGTGGTAAGTGTCCCCACCTGGCGTGTGGGAGAGTCGGGTTCGATTCCCGCCAGGGAGACAGTGTTAAGAGTTGGACTCGATGATCCTTGTGAGTCCCTTCCAACTCAGAATATACTGTGATTCTGTGACTCTGTGAGAGGAAGTGTGCCACAGTGGAGTCTATGGATAGTCATAAGGGGCCTCACAACAGCCACATCCAGATTGTAAAGAAGGACGAGTTCTCCACGAAATGCAGCCAGACAGATAACCATCAGATGCCAGGGGGAAGGCAGGAGGAATTCCAGACGTGGGTGAGGGAAGAGTGGGGTCCGACTCTGGAAGACATTTTCCATGAACACATGCAAGAGCTTATCTTGATGCAGTTCCTCTACACCAGCCAATATGACAACTGCTTGACCTACCACCGCATTTACCTCCCTCCCCAGCAGTACCCCAATGACCGCATCAGGCCAGGCCTCTTCAAGGGGACGTACGGGAGCCACAGGCTGGAGATCTTCATGTTGAGCTTTCATGGGAAGAAAGCCAAGGGGACTAAGATCACCGGAGATCCCAACATTCCAGCTGGACAGCAGACTGTGGAGGTCAACGTGACACACCCTCTGCAGCTGCCCGACGTGGAGACACTGCAGGACTTCAGCGAGCTGTCCCAGATCGTTCTGGAGGTGCAGGAGCAGGTGCGCCAGCAGGAGCAGGAGGAAGGGGACCAGTCCCAGCACCCTGCCTGCCAGCCTGCTGCCAGCTCCCTGCCAAGAGAAGGTGCCCAGGGGGAAGAGACTGCAGCTGGTGAAGAGGGGACAACCCAGGACAAGGCGCCAGCGTCCCAGCCCTTCGTGCTGCCCATGGGAGTCATATCGAGGAATGAGGGCTATCTCCAGACCTGCTGAATTTGTTTTTATGAGACAGGGCTCATCGCTGGCCACGGCTTCACCAGCCCCGAGCGGATGCCGGGCATGTTCGTGCCCTTCGACGATGATTGTTTCGGCTTCATCTGGCTGGAGCTGAAATCCTTCAGCCTCTACAGCCACATCAAGGTCCCCTTCCAGAACGCCCAAACGCCTTCCCAGGAGGCTTTTGATGAAATGCGCAAGAACATTCAGTCTCTGGCTACCTGATGGGTGGTTGGTGCAGGAACAGGGCTCAGGGTTGGCAGAGTCAGGGCTGGGATAAAGAGTCCTTGCTCTCGGTACCTCTGGATAAAAAGCATGCACTTTTATTACAAGCCTTTTTACCCCAAATGTACACACCCCAAAGAAAATACCCATGGCTGCCCTTTTCCTCCCTGCCAGCAGTCCTTGTTACCCGGTGTGTGGCACAGCTTTGTAGAGCCAAGGGATCCTGCAGAGGAGGACACAGACCTTTATTGCAAAACAGGAATGTACTGGGGCAGAAGTAATGCCAGGGCAGAGCTGGATCACAGGAACATGCAGTGACAGAGCACATCCTCCTCCCCAGAAACTGCCAGGGGAGCCTGGTGGGGTACCTGCGTCCTTGGGAATTGGAGAGGGTGGTTTCCTTTGGAGGAATTCCCTCAGCTTGGCAGCGAGGGGAGGATCCCCAAGTGAGCGTGCGTAGTGTTGTCCAGGCTTCTGGAGTCTCGTGGATGTGCTGTCCATGGGGCTTCAGGTCTGGCTGTCTCCCTGAGCATAGAGTGGATGATTCTTTTTTCCTACAGGAGGCTGTGTGTGGAACTGGAAACGGGTGTAAACTGCAGAAGCTGGTTTGTCCAAACTGCTTTGTACCTAAAAGATTCACCTCAGATTTTACCAAGAGGGTCTGAAAACACAAAGGGAGGAACAAAAAGAAACCCCAGCTTTGAGATGAGGGCAGCTGGAGCCTGCTGGCTCCGTCTGCAGAAGGTGTCACTGTCACTGGTGTGACCCCAGCTGGGGTGTCATTCCTGTGTCAGGTTANAGAAATTCACTAAATATTCACTAATTCACTAAAATCCCTAAATCTCTATGCCCTTACCTAACACACTAAATTTGTCAATTTCTGATTCTTCAAATCACTGTCAATCTTGTCTGTCTCTCCGGAAGAACTGGTGTTTTTCATCATCATCGGGGTAACCCCCGAACCCTCTGGGGACTGGGCAGGCACGTCACCACACGCTGCCTTGGTGCACCTGGGGCCCAGCCGGGCTGCACCCAGCCACATAGCCGGCACTGCTCCTGCGGGGCCTCCCTGCCACCGCGCACCTCTCCTCCCCCCGCAGCAG
>WEKX01026541.1:71314-88333 GCA_013390025.1 Pitta sordida | reverse complement strand
CAGCCGGCCTGCACGACCAGCAGGGGTCATACCTTATAAACATCCATTGCTACATCACTGGTCTTCTTGAAAGTTTGGAAACAGCATTTGTTTTCAAACAAAGAGAAGGCCTCTGAAGCCTGTCAGAGCAGCTAGCTAGGCACAGCCATAGGCAGAGGGTGACAAACAGAGCTCAAATGGCAGTAGCTAGCTGCACATGAGAGGCCAGCTGCCTCCTGAACCCACCCAGCAGAATTCAAGCCTTATTCCCCCACAGTTAGGCTTCTCAAGTAGTAAAAGAATCAGACATTCTACCCAAGAAGTTATTCCACAGAAAGGTCAACATTAAAGTTCCAAAAGTGTGGCATGTCACTTTCTTAAAATTCTTTTATTGTCATCATAACTCTGCCAATGAAAAATATGGTCATCACTATCTCTTCATACTCTTGCACTTCATGTTCCTATTTCCTCAAGTGATTTTACTGTTTCTTTCCTCAGCCAGTCTCTCCCATACTTTCATCAAAAACCCTCTTGCTCTGCATTCCTCATTTTCATGGGTCATTTGCTGTATTAGAGTAGCTTTCCATTCTAAATTCAGAGAATATGGGGAATAATTTCTCCATTTCAATAAACACTTCAGAGAAAGCCATTTTAGAACAGCAAATTGCTCCCAGAAGTACAGATCACTTTTTCTTCATATAAAATATAGATTAGTAAAGGGACTAGAATTATGTTTAATAAATTTATTTAGTAACTTATATGGAGGGAAGAAAAAAAAAGAAGAAAATGTATATGATCAAATAAATATATCTGTACTTTGATTTTCATTTATCTTACTTCTATAAAGAAAATAGGCTTGGTGCCAACTTTACTATGTGAAATGACTTTTCTTCATATTCAACAAAATCTCTCTTGATACAGAGTCTCAGAGGAATATAATATGAATTCAGACTTCCTCAACCTTGCTTCTTGTAGCCAGCAAGTGTTTTCTTTGAAATAGTGTAGAAATCCAATAATGTTAATAAAAGGTGTAAAACCCCAGTACAAACTAATGTAAAGTTTAATAACACATACACGAAATCAACCCACAACACTATAGTGCAAATCAGAACCTGAGTCTGTTATTAGGCAACATCTGCATGTGAATACAATGGTTTTCACAGTTATGGTTACACAATCAAAAGCACACTGAGATTTATCATCCTCAGATTAAATGCACCTAGACCTCAAAAGAAAATTGTGACATGACTGTCCTGGTTTGGGTGGGGTTTTTTCCTCTGGGAGCGAGGGGGACTAACAGCTCCTGCCTGGGCCTCCGTTGCTGCCAAGGAAACCAAGGTCAGGAGCAGAAAAAGGTGCCTCTGTGAATAACATATTTAAGAAAGTAGAGAAAGAAAAAAGAAGATGGCCGGAGAAGGGTGGTGAGAAGCTGAGGAGCTATGAAGGCACCATGGCCAGGCCAGCCGGAGGAGGGGTAGGAAGGGTTCCAGGCATCTCACTGCTGCTTGTATAATGGACCATAGTAAAGCAGACTGTCTGCCTGCAAACCTGTGGAATAGAGGGAAAGAAACCAGAGGTGCAGAATCCACATGATGCCACGCTGAAGATGGAGGATCATGCTGCAAAGCTGCAGATGTCTTAGAGCCCAGAAACATGGAGCCGGAGCTGAGAGCTCAGCAGAGATCCTTTGGACAGACGTTTTTTGACAGAATTGCATTATGGTAGGATCTGATTTATGTACTTTGGGATGGACTCAATGACGCAGTGAAAGCCAGTCATTAAAAGACTGCATCCTGTGCTGTGACTCTCAGGCAACAGAGAATGGAAGAACTGTCGTCCCTGGGTCGAGACCTCACTTGGGAAAGGGTCATGAAAGATGTTTCCTCCCATGAGAGAGAAGACTTCATGAAAATGCAGAGAGATGGTTTCCTACCCTAAAACTGGTCAGAAATACCAACTTGCCTTGGTTTCTCCTACCCCTGTTCCCCCTTTGTCTCCTGAAGGAAAAAAGGGAATATGAGATCCGTTGCAAGAAGAAGGAGGGATGGGGGGAAAAGGTTGCCTTTAAAATGATGTTTTTCACATTAAGCTCTGATCTTGCTAGCTTGCCTTGTTTTGCCTGTGATAGACCTTTTTTCCAGTTTTTATCTTTGGCAGAGATTGTGGGTGAATCTCTGGCGTTCAGCCAGGGCCAAATCACGACACCTGACTTACTGAACTATCAGTAAGGCGGGGAAAAGTCAAAGTTCAAAACAGTCAAAAACGTTGTCTCTGCCAGTACAACTCAACACAACTGCTTAAATCTACTGAACAGGCAATGGCCTAATGCAGATGCTGCCCCTCTAGTTAGCAGGTTGAACTCCACACAATTGCCTTCCTGGTCAAGGGCTTATCTATGCTAGCAAAGACTTACCCTACGTTTCCCAGTGCCAAGACACTGCAGGGTCTGTGGCTCCCTGGACTGGGAAGTTCAGGGGCTTACCAGCATGGGTCATGGCAGGGCCCAGCATCCAGGATAAACCTACAGGGATATTTTAAATATATTCACAATTCATTAATGCTCTCCCAGTTTTCTTACAGTTTCCTAGAAAGAGAAATTTTGACAAAGATGAACCAAAAAAAAAAAAAAATAAAGTAACTAGCCACCTTTACAGGTTTCACAGGTTATTCTGAGTTGGAAGGGACCCACAGGATCATCTAGTCCAACTCCCAGACCCACAAGCGTGGAACCACAGGCAACACGCTCCATCCATCCAAGCCACCCACCATCTAGACCATGTCACTGAGCTCCTCATCTAGCCTTCTCTTAAACACCTCCAGGGATGGCGACTCCACGACCTCCCTGGCAAGACCATTCCAATGAGAGATCACTCTCTCTGTGAAAAACCTCGTTCTGGTGTCGTCAGCCTGAGAGAAGAGATTCACACCCACCTGACTACAACCTCTTTAGCAATACAGAGCCATAGAAAATACTTCAAATGTCCTTCTAATAAACAGGTTTCCAAACCACATTAAAGATCTTCTGTCATGTGAAAGATGGATATTTGATTCACAGTGCCAGCTTACACTATCTCAGCATGAACCCATATACTTGGACACTGTGAATGCGGCTTCAGTTTGAGACCAGGCAAGACTAAAGTTTCTTGCTGTTAACACACAATAAGTCACCCTCAGAAAATTAAGCAATGGTTGTTATCCATCTTCATCTGCCTGGCTTCAGTTTATACTTCTGCTTTGTTTGTCATTTTAAAAATTTGACTTATTATTGGTACCATTATCAATGGTGATAAAAAAAGAGTCAAACAAGTTGGGAGCCTAAAACATATCAGAAAAATGGAAAGAAAAGGCACAAGAGGAAAATTCAGAGGGGAGAGGTTCCAGATGAGCTTTGTGCTGAAGGTAGGACAGCAATGGAGGGGTTTGCACCGTGGGACTCCAAGGGCTGGGAATGGGAGAATGGCTCAGCCTCACTCTGCAAGATGTCATCTGGGACTTAAAGATATTTTTCTTCTGCAATAATGCGTAGAAGAAATAGAAGAGGATAATCTCTACCGCAGTCAAAACCATGACACCTTTAATACTGACAGAAATAATTTTCCTTAGCTTCTGCAAAAAACAAATGGCAGAGGCAGAATTTCTTAACTTCAGACTGAAAGATAAGCTATTTAAAGTAGTCAGCCTGGGCATTCTGGATGTGTGGATATGCTCCTGTGTTATGAGCAGAAATATTAAATCAGGAGTTTAATGCCTATAGAGGGATTTCACCCACTTACGTTAGCTTGTTGAACTAGATATATGTAAGCTCTGAGGTTAATGAATCTTGAAATGGAGCTCCACGTGACTCAATAGACAATACTGTGCCTGTTAAAGCTGGGTAAGCAATTTCTTCAATACATAGCATGTTTTTCCATTTTAACTTATTTCTACTGAATGAAGATGCTCACTCTTCATTGTTAGTTGCTCTTTGCAATCATAACTTATTATACCTCTGTACATCTGAAGGGATGATGCAGCTCTCAGAGGTACATGAACCTCTACATTTTGTCTCTAAATCTTCATAACACAAATTATCAGAAATTCAGAACCCCCCCTCTTCTAGTGTAACAACAGCAGGCACTGGTGAGACTAAGGCATACATACCCTCATTTAACTGCTCCTCCTTGATGCAGTAAGATTTGTTCCACTTCTTCAGAATCCCTACCATGTAACAATGTCTGTTCTAGAAATAACTACATACTGTCTGCTTTGTGCCCAGTCACACTGGTTTCCTCATAATTTACTGATGCTGAAAAGTGAAAAGATGAAACTGCAAAAGGCTGCCAGGTAGGCATCAGTCTCTTCTCCCAGGCAACCAGTGATAGAAAGAGAGGACACAGTCTCAAGCTGTGCCAGGGGAAGTTTAGGCTGGATGTCAGGAAAAAATTCTTCACAGAAAAAGTGATTGGCCATTAGAATGGGCTGCCCAGAGAGATGGCGGAGTCACCATCAATGGAAGTGTTTAAAAAAAGACTGGATGTGGCACTAAGTGCCATGGTTTAGTTGATGAGATGGCGTTAAGTAATAGGTTGGACTTGATGATCTCAAAGGTCTTTTCTAACCTAGTTAATTCTGTGATTCTGTGAAATACAGGCCAGCTCTGATAAAATCAAACATATGAGAATGACCATAAGGCTAGTGTAGACTAAAGTCACCTTGTGAGAACTATTTCTTCACAGTCTGCCTTTATTTAAAGTATATAAATTTTTCAGTCTTTCTCCAACCTTTCTGTTGCATCAAGCAAATGTGAGCAAGATTAAGCCGTTTGGTTTTTTTGCTACTACTCTAATGAAGGTTTTTCTGTGATTAGTCTAGAAGACAGATCATACACTTTCACACACCTCTTCACTATCTCTTTGTACAAGGAGTTATAGTCAATCGAAACTGCCACCTTTAAATTATTGTGCAGCCTGCACACTTAGGTATTAGCAGTATGTTAAGGCATTATCTCCAATCTATACTATAAAGTTTATTGTTTTAATTAAAATGTTCCTTATGCTCTCCAAAGGAGTTGACCCTTACTCTCTCCTTGCTGCTCATGATTTATGAGTTATAAAAATTTTCTAATTATCCCATACGAATTTTGGAATTAATTCACCTACTTTGACTTACTTTATGTTACCATGGCTTCATATATGTACAGGTGTGCAGGTAGTTCCTTTACATCAGTGAAATGTTGCCATGGTTTAACCTCAGCCAGCAACCAACTACCACACAACCACTCCCCCACCAGTGGGATCAGGGAGAGAAGAAAAAGGATAAAAGAAAAAAACTCCTCATGGGTTGACATAAAGATAGATTAATAGGAAAAGTAAAAGCCATGAACACAAGCAAAGCAAAATAAGTAATTAATTCACTACTTCCCATGAGCAGGCAGGTGTTCAGCCACCTCCGGAAGTAGGGCCCCACCAGATGTAACAGCTACTTGGGAAGACAAATGCCATCAATAAAAAACGCATAATGTCACACAATATAGAATATGCCTTTGGTCAGTTGAAGTCACCTGTCCTGTCTGCATCTCCTCCTAACTTCTCTTACCCCCAGCCCACACACTGGTGTGGCAGTATGAAAAGCAGAAAGGCCTTGGCTCTGCAGCACTGCTCATCAGAAACAACATCTCTATATTATCATCACTGTGTTTAGCACAAATCCAAAGCACAGCCCCATTCTAGCCACTCTGACGAAAATTGACTCTACACCAGTCAAAACCAGCACAAACATTTACAGTAGAATATGCTGCAATTTATTTTTCCTGATGGGTCATCAACAGAATTTGTCATCAATATGTGCTGGCATTAGAGTGACTGTAACGGTTTTTCACCGTCTTTTGTTTGATGCTAAGGTTTGACTTTACATCACTGAAACTCACTAGCTGAAAAAGTTAAGTAAAAAAAAAGAAATGTGTACAGAATTTAGAAGATAGTCAGCATTATTAAGAATACAAACAAGAACCAAGTACAAAAATGCCTGATGCAACCTTAGTACAGGAAGAAAGTACCTTTCATCACTGAGGACTCCTATCTTGCTTTCCAAACTGACTGATGTAAACTCTAGCCAGCTGTTCACATGGATGTTTGGCTACACAGTTTGGAAAAGAAAGAAGGATTACATATTTATAGTAGATAAAGAGTCTGTCTGTAATGATGAGTCCATCAGGACAAACCATGTATACTTACTGTCAGCTGCCGCTGTTTAGCATAAAACTTGAGAGTAAAGGTCCAAAAATGACTAGTCCAAATCCTCGCATGTTATGATTTTTAATTAAAAGGTTGTAAATGTCAGCATAACACCAAGACACTTGCTAAACGGTTTTTGGTTGGGTTTTTTTTTCTCCAGAAGATATCAAATACATATATTAAAAAACCCTTGGCTAATATATACATTAGTCTGGCTGTTATCCCTTACCTATTTTTAAGCACTGAGTCTTGTTTCACTCACTAGCTTTCTAATGGCGTATTGTACCAGAGGCAGAAGAAAGCACATGAACATCAAGTCTTATAAAATATAGTTAGGTGTTTCCACACATGGACACAAAACCTTACTACTGCAAAGAAAACTAGTCACATGTTCACAGGTTCACAGGTTATTCTGAGTTGGAAGGGACCCACAGGATCATCTAGTCTTAAGTTTAGAGGATATATTAGATCCTTGTTTTAGAAATATTTCTTCTCCAGGTGGTTTACTTGGCTGTGACTTACACTTGATGAAACCCTAAAAAGTAAAATGAAGTTACTGATTAACATAGTGAAATATTTATGGCAGGAAATAATTCTTTCAAATGAAATAAACAAATAAAAAACTCTGTAGAAAAATGGACATGTATTTGATTTTAGTGACAATACTTTAGTTTCACTACAGACATATCAATCAGTTAAGTTTAGAGGCTTTGAGTGTTTGGATTGTTTTTAAGGGGAGAATATCCTATACTGAAGTTATTGTATCTAATATTTGACTTAAATAGAGAGTTTAAAACATTTAAACTGTTGAAGCAATATGTGAAAATTGATTTTTATTGTCATACACTTGGTAATTTAAATTCTGCTAAGTCATTCTATTCAGTTACATATAGTAGGATATTGCTACATTAAACAAGTTCCCCATCCTAAAAAATAGAGAGTAATTTATGATCTCAAAATGTGGTCTAATTTCAAGTGTGTGTTTCATTGTAGAAACAATAATACTTATGATCACCAAATGTTGGGGTTTTTTTTACATTTTTAAAAAACTTTATAAAATCTTTGTACCTTTTGTCATTCTGAATGTTGCTCTTGCTATAATTCATGACACGTCCATTAATGGATGAACATACATAAAGAATTGTGTCATAAAGAAACTGTTGGCATTCATATCACCCAAGATGCTTAAATTAAGGCTTAGGGGTTTGTCACCTGAGGCCACACTCTTCTGAAAATACTATTGTGACTGTAATCTGAACCATACAAGCCCTTTTGAAAATGGAATAATTTTAAAAAAATAATAATTCAGATCTTTCTCAAGTTTCATAACAATACTCGTATAAACTCTGTAAAGTTATGAAGCACTATCTTACTAAGTGAGGCTGCTGCTATCGTGCGCATACCAGACTCTTTTCATATTGTTTGGAAATGAGATGGAGGGGCAGAAGGCCGGTCTGGATGAGCAAAGAGCTCCTGAAAGAGCTAGGGGAGAAAAAGAGGATGTACAGCCTTTGGAAAAAGGGGGAGGTGAGTCAGGGTGTGTTTAAGGAAGTTGTCAAGACTTGCAGGAGAAAAACTAGAGAGGCAAAAGCCCAGATGGAACTCAACTTAGCTGTTTCTGTTAAGGACAATAAGAAATGTTTTTATAAGTACATCAACAGTAAAAAGAAAGGCTGTAACAACCTTCACTCCTTATTGGATGCAGAGGGTAATAGAGTAACCAAAGATGAGGAAAAGGCAGAAGTATTTAATACCTACATTGCCTCTGTTTTTAACAGTAAGACAGATTGCCTGCAGGACAACTGGACCAGCAGGCTGATAGAAGGAGTTGGGGTGCAGTATAACCCTCTTATAATCCAAGAGGAGGTAGTCAGACACTTGCTGAGTGACTTGGACCCTCCTAAGTCCATGGGACTAGATGGGATCCATCCGAGGGTGATGAAAGAACTNTGACAGGCTAGAGAGATGGTCAGTCTACAATAATATGAGGTTTAACAAGACTAAGTGCCGGGTTCTTCACTTTGGACATGACAACCCCATGCATCGCCATCGGCTGGGGGATGAGTGGCTGGAGAGTGGAGAAATGGAGAGGTATTTAGGAGTAATGATTGACAGGAAACTTATTATGAGGCAATAGGGTGCCCATGTGGCTAAGAAGGCCAATGGCATCCTGGCCTGCATCAGGAACAGTGTGGTCAGTCGGACTAGAGAAGTTATCCTTCCCCTGTACTCGGCACTGGTCAGACCACATCTTGAGTACTGTGTGCAGTTCTGGGCTCCCCAATTTAAGAAGGATGCTTAAGAGCTGCTTTAGAGAGTCCAGAGAAGAGCGACAAGGATGGTGAAAGGACTGGAGAACAAGCCCTTTGGGGAGCGGCTATGGGAACTGGGGTTGTTCAGCCTGGAGAAGAGGACCTGATTGCTGTTTACAACTACCTGAGGGGAGGTTGCAGTCAGGTGGGTGCGAATCTGTTCTCTCAGGCTGACAACACCAAAACAAGAGGACATGGCCTTAAGCTATGCCAGGGGAGGTTTAGACTTGATGTTAGGAAGAGTTTTTTCACAGTCTGCCCAGGGAGGTGGTGGAGTCACCATCCCTGGAGGTGTTTAAGAGAAGACTGGATGAGGAGTTCAGTGACATGGTCTAGATGGTGGGAGGCTTGGATGGATGGAGTGTGGTGCCCATGGTTCCACGCTTGTGGGCCTGATCCTTGGGTGGGCATTCGCTTGGGAGTTGGGCTAGATGATCATGTGGGTCCCTTCCAACTCAGAATAACCTGTGAACCTGTTAAAATGATATAGGAATCTACATTTTAAATACCATGACTCTGAATATATCTGCCATTCTCATTCTTATCAAGAGACTGCTGTTTCCAAAAGGTAACAGTATAGGTAATAGAGGATTTTTGTTTATTTTACTGTAACTGAAACTGAACTGTATTGTCAGTTCAGAGTTTCTTTCATAGCTTGTGCATTTCTATTCAAGTATTTTCTGAAGCACATTTCATCAAAGTATGATCATGCCTTGACAGTGGTTTCAGTTTTTCTGATCAATGCTGCGGTGTCTTCATAGTTAGTGTTATATACACTTCTTTTCATAGTATGTCCAATTATTTCTGTTATAATACATGGTGAGGGTTTCACTTCAAACAGGTGTTCAGTTCAGTTGTATCTTTATAGATTTTTCTAACTTCCTAAACAATTTTCTGCCATCTCTTGGTTTACAGGAGCTAGGAATTATCTGTATTTACTGGGTCTATAAAACCATAGCACATGTTTAAATCTGCTCCTGGCAACATATTTTTTAACATGCATCATAATAGCAGGCTTGTCCATATTACAGCTTCTTTCAAGCCTAGAACTCATTTGAGAAAAACCATCAAAATATTGAAGGTCACATTTGTAGCTTTTTTATGAGCATCTAAGCCTAAAGCAAATGGGATTCAATAAACAGTGGATATGGAGTATTCACAGTTTAATAAGGACCCTCAGATGCCCATGATCTCAGTACAATGTGGTGAGTGTATCACCAGGAGCATATTATATATTTGGCACAGGATTGCACACTGGCAAAGCTGGCAGTGACCATTTGTTTGCTGATACTCCATAACACTGTTACTCCTAGTTGATCTTACACAGTAATTTCTAACGTAAAACTTTAACTTTGTGCAAACAGATGAGTTTTCATCCTGCTGTATAACTAAAAATGTCTGGACATGAGTGTGGTCTTCCCTGGCGTGCTAACTTTCAAGCTTTTCTTCCGGCTCTGAGGTACTACATTTTTATTTTATGTCTTCTCTTCAGAAATGGTGATCTCCAATTCAGAGGTAAATCTGTATTTGCAGAAGCCTTCATTAAAATGTATGCTGGAAGTGTGAATTCTTTCTGCTGGCAGAAAATTCTTGTGCATCCCTGAGCACGATGAAATTGTGCCTGTGTGGGGGTCAGAATTCAGTCACAGCAGCACTCAATGGTGTAAATCAGCTCAACATGATATTCAAGATGACAAAATTCAGTTTCATGTTCAAGCACATTCTAAACTGCAAGGCTGTGGGATCTGACTGACTTGGAATTTCTGCAGCCTGTGAAGAAAACTTGTACAAAAAAAAAAATAAATAGAATAATATTTCTGTTTTGTTGGTTTACAAGTTACATTCAACATTTCTCAGAATGATAAAGGCAACTCATATGGCCAAAATTCAGTAGTGACATATATCACAGAAAGTGAGACAAGAGGATACAATATGTCAGTTTTTGCTGGTGATGCATTCTTCATTTCACTTTCTTTCACATGTTTGAGAAACAGACCATTAACTGTTAAAATTTTCATTACTCAAAATACTTCCCAAAAGCTAGCTGTGAGGCATCTGCGTGCTCTTTAGGTGAAAGTGCATCCATCTGAGTGCACCTATGAGAACACAGACTGAAAGGAAGTTCTTTTATTCAAGTTCATTCAGCCATGGCAGGTAACTGCTTAACCTGTCTGACTGTATAATATTGATTCATATAATTAAAGGATCACTGCTTCATTGCTCTAGAGATTTTATATTGATATGCATAAGCGCACACTGAGTAGCAGTAAAGCACGGGACAACACAATATTAAATATTGTTTAGATTTACTTCCATCCTTGCCACTTTTTTCCAATATAAAGGTTGTTAACTCATCATAATTAACTGTGGCTTGTTTATTTAATTGCTCATGATTATGCTATTGCTAGTGAAATTTAAATATTACAGGGATTTTTCTATCTCAGAAATCTGTTTCTAACATACCTCCTCTACTCAAAAATCAATTACGTTACTCCTCACTAACCCCATGAGTATGTTGACTTAGCTATTCATGTTCTGGCAACCACAAAGAGAAAAAATACATAGCAACAGTGACTACTCCATAGAAACAACAGGAACAAAAGGAAATCCACAGAAACATTTTACATACCAATGTTTGGTCATTTCACTGCATTGGGTCTTATTATTTCAGCAAAAGATATTTTAGAAAAAGAAAAGTAGCTTTGACTGAAAGAATAAACATATTATGTATTTGTGTTGAAATATTTAAAACTGGGTTTTTTTTTTAAGTTTAAAACTGTAAAGCTTCAAATTGATAACAGATTGGAAAACTGGCCAGCAATAGGTTGGCTGAAAGAAATAAAGAGACAGAGAGCTCATTACTCATTGCCAACTGAGATTACAGAACAGCAGCAAACACTTCAGGATAATTAACTATGCAGAAATTATCATTAGGGAATTTCATAGTAATGCCAACATATGGGAGAGTACACTTACAATTTCTAAGTTTTGTTTCTACTTCCACCCTTCTTCCAATAAATTAGTATCAAGACAGGGATCATTGGTGCAGACATGCTTTGCAATAGAACCCTACAGCTGTAGCAAAAGCCTTTTTGTCTTTCTAGGTTCCTATGCTGATTTTGTTACCTCATTTCCACCTCTGCTTCATCTGTTACTTTTGTTCTTCCCTGTTTTCAAGTCTTAAAACATTTATGTCCCCCAATCAGCTCATGTCTCTTTTTTCTTCCCCTATTCCCATCTACTTCTAATCCTACCCTGGATCTTCCTTATGTTGTTCTCTGCCTCTTCCATATACCAATCTTGTCTCCATTCCCCAGCCTTTTATTCTTCTCTTTCCTGACATTCTTACCTGCTCCCTTCTCAGCTGCTACCTTTGTCCTCCTGCACATGGCCATGGCAGCCTGCAAGGACGTAGGAATTCAAGGAGATTTTTCTTACCCTCAAGGAGTCACAAGCAATCATTCTGGATAAAGAGTCTCCAATCTGCATATTTGAAAAGTCAGGGGAAAACTGAAGATTAAATTAACTACAAATGCTAGTAACAGCCCTGACAACCCTACACTACACATGTAAACCACAGTTTCATTCTCAACTGTTAAATTTTGGCCAAGATAACAGCAATTGGAAAATTAATAATCTTCATGAAATATCAAATCAATTTTGCTATCAACAATAGCTTATGTTCCCCTTATAATGGGACCAGCTGGAAAGAAACATGTTTAATTGCTGCATTGCTTTTTCAGGAAAGATAGGTTGGAGCATTTCTATCAAACTTAAGACTTGCTGTGTAGCCTGCATTCACTTAGATAGTCAATTTCTCCTCAAATATTCACAACGTCTGTGGTGATCAGCTGCACACAGTTTCTAGACTCTCTTACAATGTGCTATCGTCATATGCAGTGTTCCCTAAGCAATTTGCACATTTTTAATAAAATAAAACTTTCCTGCTGTTAATTGTAAATTGCTGTTAACCCCCGGGAAGGGGTTTTCGTGGCTTTTTTCGAGGCGCTGAGCAGCAGAAGGGGCTGCCTCCCTCCAGGAAGCTTCTGAGCCTTCTATCTTGCGGGTTGGCTGAGAGCGACCACGTGGGAGCTTAGGGGTGGGCTCTGGACACCCAGGCACTTCCTGGTTGCCGCTATTTAAAGCTATTAAACTCCAAGGAGAGTAGCAACTGGAGCACATCGAACAGGAGTATACTAACAGGGGCAATGTGAGGCAGTTAGCACAGCAGTTTGCACAGGCAGAGAGTGCAGGTAGAGTTACAGACATCTTCTATGGGTGAAAGCTTTGCTATATTTGAGCTTGACCATAGGAAGCTTTGTACTTGAGGGATCAGAGATGGTAACTAAGATGTCTGAGCAATAAAGATAAGGATGTGCCTTATTATTTAGCTGTGTGAATTATAGTAGAGGTAGTGATGTATTAATCCACATAGCCAGTAGTTTAACACCTAAGTTTGTGTACGGGCTCTTAATTTCTTATTGTGACATGGAGTATGCTTTGCTCAAAAATGGCATTAACCAGCTGTAGTGCAACAACAAACATGTAATGTTGTTATGACCAATGACCTGTAGCCAAGTGTCTTAGATGCCACCATTATCTGTATAAAAGGATATGTTACATTGCAATAAACCGTCTTCGCTTTGTCTTCGCAAAGAAGCATTGAGGAGTCCGTGCAGTTTATTATTGCCACGATCTTCCAGGTAGTTGTGATTGTGCTAGTCCTGTCAGTTCTCTGTGGTCTCTCCATAGCATCGATGGCGGTTAGAAAAATGTAAACAGGTGGTGAAAAGTGTGTGATGAATGCCTCAACACCTGTCTTAAGGGATGCGGCGGTGCAGACTACTGGCTGTAGGGAGTGCTGCAGTCTTCTTGCAGCTTCATCTGAGACTGAAGAAGAGGGTGAGATTATGTTGGCGGAGGATTTACTACTAAGAAGTTCTCCTCCCAGAAAACCACTCATTACCTCTAAGGTCAAAAAGAATAGAAAAGTGGTGGTGATTGGAGACTCCGTACTGAGACATATGGAGGGTCCTATATGTAGACCTAAGTCATCTCAAAGGGAGGTGTGTTGCCATCCAGGGGCTAGGGTTCAGGATTTAACAAGGCGGTTACCTGACCTCATATGCCCTAGAGATTACTACTCTCTGCTGGTCGTCCAGGCTGGTGGAGACGAAGCCAGGGTGAGAGGAGTTAGGACAGTTAAAAGGGAATTCAGGGAGCTAGGTCAACTCATAGGAGGGGCAAGTTTGCAAGTGGTGTTTTCAGCTATACCTTTACCTGAAGGGATGGATGAGGTTATTTGTAGGAGAATCCTAAACATTAACAGGTGGCTTGGGGGTTGGTGCTTAAGTAAAAATTTGGGGGGTTTTGATCATAAAGAAACCTTTAATGAATGTGATTTGTTAGTCTCAGGTGGGCTTCGCCAAACTAAGGGAAGGAGGATATTGGCCCACAAGAAAGCAGGACTGATCGGTAGGGCTTTAAACTAGGTTGGAAGAGGGATAGGGTTGGTTCTAAAGTTTCTCATAAGGTTATTGTGCGTGGCAAAGACATATCAGAGAGGAGTGTAGTCAACCAGTTGAAGTGTCCATATTTTAATGCAAGGAGTATGGGCAATAAGCAACAGGAGCTTGAAGTGTTAGTTCAGCAAGAGAGAGATGATATTATAGCTATGTCCTGGTTTGTTTTTTTTTCCTCTGGCAGCGAGGGGGTTAATAGCTTCTGCCTGGGCCTCCTCACTGCTATGGAGATCAAGGTTAGGAGCAGAAGGAGACAGAGATGCCTCTGTGAACAATGTATTTGAGAAAGAAAAATAAAGTTAGTAACAAGATGTAGATTGCCAGAACAGGGCCTATGCAGAGAAGCTGAAAGCTATAAAGGCACGACTAGGCCGGCCAGAGAAGATAAGAAGGATTCCAGGCATTCCGCTGCTGCTCGTGGAATGGACCATGGTGCAAACCTATGGAATAGAGAGAGAGGAACCAGTGATGCAGAATCCACCTGAGCCCACGACTGAAGATGGAGAATCATGCTGCAACAGCTGCAGATGTTTTGGGAGCCCAAAAACATGGAGCCAGAGCTGAGCTCGGTAGAGATCCTTTGGACAGACGCTTTGTGACAGAATTGCATTGTGGTAGGGTCTGAACTATGTACTTTGGGATGGGCTCATAATGAAGCAGCAAAATAGTACTTAAAAAACTGCATCCTGTGCTATGACTCTCAGGCAACAGAGAATAGAAGAGCTGTTGTCCCTGGGTCGAGATCTCACTTGGGAAAGGGTCATGAAAGACTTTTCCTCTTGTGAAAGAAAGAGAGAGAATTTTATGGAAGGGCAGAGAGATGGTTCCTACCCTAAATCTGGTCAAAAATACCAACAATCCTGGTTTCACCCCTATCCTTGTTTCCCCTTTGTCTCCTGGTCGAAAAAGGGAATATGAGATCTGTTCTAAGAGAAGGAGGGGTGCGGGGAAAAGGTTGCCTTTAAAATGATGCTTCTCACATTAAGCTCTGATCTTGTTAGTTAATAAGTAAATCCTTTATATTCCTTACTTGTAGTTTGCCTTGTTTTGCCTGTGATAAGTTTTTTTCCAGGTTTTTTTTTTTCTCCGGGAGAGATTGTGTGTGAATCTCTGGCATCCAGCCAGGGTCAAACCACAACAAGCCATCACTGAAACATGGTGGGATGAGACTTATGATTGGAGTGCTGTCATGGAGGGTTATGCACTCTTCAGAACGGATAGGCAAGGCAGAAGGGGTGGGGGTGTAGCTCTGTATGATAGCAAAGCCATTGACACAACTGAGCTTGAGATCGAGGAGGACAGGGTAGAGACCCTATGGGTTAAGATAAGGGGGATAGGGAATAAGACTGATATAGTCATGGGAGTATGTTATAGCCACACAGTCAAGAGGAAGAGGTGGACCTACAGTTTTTTAAACAATTGTTGGAAGTGTCTAGATCTGTCTCCCTAATTTTATTAGGCAACTTCAACCTCCCTGACATCTGCTCGGAATTTAATATTTCAGAAAAGATGCAATCTAGAAGGTTTGTTGAGTGTATAGAGGATTGCTTTCTATTTCAACTTGTGAGGGAGCCCACCACGGGTGAGCCTTTTTTTGGACTTACTATTCACCAACAAGAAAGATCTGATGAGTAATGTGGTGGTAGCAAGTTGATTAGGTAGCAGTGATCATGAGCAAATTAAATTTTCCATAAATGGTGCTTCAAAGAAGTTGTATAGTAAAACTTCCAGGTTGGATTTTCATAGAGCAGACTTTGGTTTATTCAAGGAACTAGTTAAGAAAGTTCCTTGGGAGGTAATCCTTGAAAACAAGGGGGCTCAGGAGAGCTGGGTTGACTTCAAGAATGAGATCTTGAAGGCAGAGAAGCAAGCTGTGCTGGTGTGTTGTAAGGTTAGTCGGAAAGGGCAAACGGCCGCCCTGGTTGAACAAGGACATCTTAATGGACCTGAGAAGGAAAAAGAGGTTATACCACCTTTGGAAGGAAGGAAAGGTAACCAGGGCTTTGTTCAGAGATACAGTCAAGTCACATAGAAATAAGATTAGAGCTGCAAAAGCTCACTACGAGCTCCTTTTGGCTAATACTATCAAGGATAACAAAAAGAGCTTTTATAGATACATTAATGGACAAAAATGGGACAAGGACAATATATGTTCCTTATTGTACAAAGAGGGCAATAAAATTACTAGAGATGAGGATAAGGCTGAGTTACTGAATGACTTCTTTGCCTCAGTCTTTGTTAGTAAATCTAACTGGGCACCTGATAAAGGCTCTTTCAAAATAATGGATACAGATGATGAATGGTCCATCCCCTCGTTGGCACAAGAGGAAGACATTTAAGACCTTCTTTTACAAGTAGATGGGACCTGATGGGATTCATCCCAGAGTGTTGAGAGAGCTGGCGGAGGATTTAGCTACGCCTCTCTCGATCATCTCTCAGAAGTCCAGGCTCACAGGGGAGGTCCCTGAAGATTGGAAATAGACCAGTGTGACTCCCATCTATAAGAAGGAGCTAACTATAAGAAGGACTCCCATCTATAAGCAAGGAGCCTAACTTCAGTGCCAGGCAAAATCATGGAGCAACTTATCTCTAGGAAAATTATGGTGCACCTCCAAGAGGGGAATGATATTAAACCTAGTCAGCATGGCTTTAGGAAAGCAAGGTCCTCCTTTACCAACCTCATTTCCTTTTATCTTCAGGTAACATGCCTGGTCAATGAGGCAAAGGTGGTTGATGTGGTATACCTTGATTCTAGCAAAGCTTTTGACACAGTACCTCACAACAAACTCCTGATGAAGCTAAGGGATTGTGGTCTGGATAGGTTCACACTTTGTTGGACTGAGAATTGGTTAGATAATCAAACTCACAGGGTGGTGGTCAATGGTACAGTGTCCAGTCGGAAGTTGGTTTCAAGTGGAGTCCCTCAGGGCTCAGTGTTGGGACCAATCTTGTTTAATATCTTTATTGATGATCTTGATGATTGCTTAGAATCCA
>WEKX01026541.1:0-56615 GCA_013390025.1 Pitta sordida | reverse complement strand
GGATCATCTTTTCTGCCCTTCTTGTGGATGGGTGTCACATTAGCCATTTTCCAGTCTTGTGGTACATCACCAGGAAGCCAGGACTGTTGGTAAATTATGCAGATTGGCTTGGCGAGTTCATCTGCTAGTTCTTTCATCACCCTCGGATGGATCCCATCTAGTCCCATGGACTTAGGAGGGTCCAAGCCACTCAGCAAGTCTCTGACTACCTCCTCTTGGGTTACAAGGGGTTATACTGCACCCCAACTCATTCCATGAGCCTGCTGGTCCAGTTGTCCTGCAGGCAGTCTGTCTTACTGTTAAAAACAGAGGCAAAGTAGGCATTAAGTACTTCTGCCTTTTCCTTATCTTTGGTTACTCTATTACCCTCTGCATCCAATAAGGAGTGAAGGTTGTTACAGCCTTTCTTTTTACTGTTGATGTACTTATAGAAACATTTTGTCTACTGTGATATAAACTGAATTTTTCTTTTTTCTTCTATTATCTGAAAGTGGAAAAAATCACAACAATGAGATCAAATATTTCAATGTAAGTGACATACGACCTAGGAAGTATAAGTGTAGGCATAGAGCCTAAGGAAAAATCTTTTATCTAAAGACAAGTTTTCTATGTAGTACAGCCTAAACAGTAGAGCATATATTTAAAAGATTTTTTGCTTATTTTAATTGCTTGCAAAATTATGAGGGATTTCAAATGATTCTGATGAAGCCCTAATATCTTCACCTTATTCAGAATGTAATTTTAACACTAATTTCCAAGAAAAATTTGTATAACATTTGTTTTTAAATATTCTCCAAAATACATGTAATTATCATGTCCAATATCAAAAAGGCACACAGAATACCTTCTGTAATCCCGAATTTTTCTGGACCTTCAAATTTATACTGCAGCATATTTGAAATCTGCCAATGGTATTTCCTGAGTAACCCATTTTGTGCTAATAGCAGAGCCAAATAGTTCTATACATCCAGTTCTATATTATGTCAGGGTTGGTAATTTTATTGATATTCCTTTCCACAGAAAGAATTTATTACCCATTTCTGCTATGAATATGAATCTAAATCTCAAGACATTAGGCGGAACTTTTTCACAGAGAGGGTAATCTCTCAGTGGAATGGGCTGCCCAAGGAGGTGGTGGAGTCGCCGTCCCTAGAGGTGTTTAAGAAAAGGTTGGATGAAGTTCTTGGTGACATGACCTAGATATTAGGGTAGGATGAGGTGTTGGTAGTAGGATGGCAACAGGTCAGGTTAGGTAACAGGTTTGACTAGATTAGATTAGGTAACGGGTGATAGGTGATAGGTTGGACTTGATGATCTCTATGGTCTTTTCCAACCTTACTGATTCTGTGATTCTGTGATTCTGTGATTCTGTGAATAAGAAACAGTTCATTTTTACCCCTGTTTTAAGGCATATATCAGGGAACTGCAAAGGCAGACTGCTTGGAAAGGACAGTGGAGCTGGAAGCGAAAAGCCACAGCAGAGTGAGCAGGGGAAGGCTTTCTCTGACAGGGACACAGTCCCATGACACCTGAACAGAAAAGCAGAACAGATCCATGACAGCAAACAGTGCCCACTAACATAACAGTGAGTGCCAGATGAGGCTATAATAACAGGCCAGATCTGAGGTCAGCAAGGCAAGGCCTGAAGTGTGGAATTTAACTCCCCAAGGTTAGCCAGGCAATCCTGTAGTAATGAGGCAGGTCCAATTAGAGCTGCACCAAGTGTTCTCCCAGCCCAGACCGTAAAACGTCTGGGTTATGCACTCTGGGGCCTGACATGATATTACATATCAAAAGGGCTTTTCACTGAACCTTCCTATGCCTCACTATTCCATTCCTGATGGCGATTTTGCAGACGCCCAAAGAGCCAGTGCCAAGCCTCTTATGAAAAAGAGCTAAAACAGAAACAGAAATAACAGTGACAGCCAACATCAACTGATTCACTAACACTATTTAGCACAACTAGGATCCCCAGGGTAAGGACCTATCCTTTTCCCCACTACCCTCATAGAAAATTACAATCCAAAAAATGTGCATAGTTCACTCACTGAGATTTACCATCAGGTTTGACATCTACACTGTGTCTGCAGCAATAATGGTACAACCAATCCAATGTTTTAAAGGGGGTATTTGAAGTGCATGTGGCTTCTAAATTTTCAGTGTGAATGGCTTGCACTAGGATGAAGTATGTGCATCTCCTTTAATGAGGAAGGTTTTGGTGAAAGACACAAGTCCACAGCAACTTGGAACTCCTAGGAACATCCGGAGGACCTCCTGGAAGTTGAAGCATGGTGCTTCAAGGTCCAGTGAAGAATGCTTCAACTCTTGTATCTTTATTTATTTATTGCCATGTCTAAATCAAAAGTATTTCCTAAAGAAGATTTCCACATATTGAATTTGTTTCACTGTGAGTTGATAGAAACTAATAATTCCAAGATGGAAACACCTCTACAGCTAGAATTTTTTTGTCAGAATCAATGTTCCACCTAAGGTTTTTAATTGGCTTTACTGTAGAAATGAATGCTGAACTCTCCCTGTATTGATATTCCAAATGGCTTCTCCGTTGCAGCACTTATGAACAACAGAAGCATCAGTAATATTGGTTCTTTCTGCTTCCTCTTCTGCAGCAGCTATTATCAGCAGCTATTGTTGGGGATGACTAGTGGACTACTAAGATACACAAGCTACTAAACTCAGCAACAAAAATACACTGGATTTTTGACGGTTAAATAAGTGTGCTTGATGTGTGAAAGCAATAGTCTTCCACTGAATGGAGCTCCTAACATTTCTCCTTTGGGATGGATTCCTACATGAAATTTTTTTTTATGTCTCTGAGACAACAAAAAGGCTACAGCACATAGCTAAAAAAGGAGAAAGGAAAAAGAACCTTGATGAAGATGGACTCAAATCTGGTATATTGGCACACACAAAAAAATATCCAGTCATTCTCATGGAACTATTTTCTTCCTATCCATTTCATACTTACAAGTATGGCAGCTGTCAAATGGTTGTTTTCCTATGCAACACACTGAAATTGTTCTCTAAATAGTGGGACAATTTTCCAGTATCACTTTCCTTATTAGACAGCAAGCAAACTAGAAACTATCATCTAAGAAATAAATCTAGGAACACCATGTTGAGGAATTTTAACTAATATGAATGAGCAATTAAACTTAACTTTCCACAGAAACACACAAAATTAAAAAAAGAAAACGCTTTGCATTTAGCTACTTGAAGATAAGTCCTGATACAAGACTATTTACTACAAAAGTTAACAGCATTGAAATCAATTCTTTATTTAAGGTAAAATTTATCACACAGGGGGAGTGTTTATGCACACACAGGAGATATTAACGC
This sequence comes from Pitta sordida, assembly GCA_013390025.1. Lineage (NCBI taxonomy): Eukaryota > Metazoa > Chordata > Aves > Passeriformes > Pittidae > Pitta > Pitta sordida. Next base: position 53,258 of record WEKX01026541.1, on the reverse strand, counting down.
TAAATATTTGTCATGATTAGTCAAAGACATCAAACTTAATACCACTCTAAGATTCAGCATTTATAAGCTTATTTTAGAACAATCTTATAAAAATATCATAATGGAGTCTATGTCCTAGAAATAATATTTTTAGAAGTGTTCAATGTGTATCTAACTATGTATTGATATTTATATTTAAAAACAGTAAAGAACTCTTGAAAACTTTTTTTTTTTTTAAACATTACTTGACATCACACAGAAGTGCTACTCCACGCAGTACCCAGTGCTCTGGAGGCTGACGAGTTTTAAGATCTATAGTAGCAATGTAATTCATATCTGTTCGACGGGTCTTTTTGTAGACTGGGCATGAATACAGACGTGGATCTTTTGTAGCTGAAAAAGAAGAGACATAAAAAACAATTAAACCAGGTTGACAAAATAGGACCCAAAGGGACTGGTCATAAGGTAAATGGAAAACTGAATCAAAGTTGAATAGACAGTGCTCTCTGTCAGCACCAAGAAACACTTTTATTTGATTCTCACACTGTTCATTACTGTGCTATTGCCAGCTGTAGGCCACATGAGGCTTGAAATTTCCATAGGTTTAAGACTTAACATAAGCACATAGGAACTGGATGTGGTAAGAAATGTAAATGGACTCTCCAGAGTAATTAGTGTTCTTATGAGTTCAGTCTCAACACTGAACATTAATTCTTATCACGATGTCAAAATTAAAAATGCTCTGTTGCGAAATGCATTTAGTATTTGAGAGTACAAGTTGTCAACTACTTCACTGCAGAATTAGAACCGTAGTCTAGTCATGTTCAGTACTTCAGTGTTCAATATTTAGTCTCTTAGCTGCTTATCATGCTTTTTATAAAAGATCAGCTATGCAAAATAGCATGTAAGCAACCTTGCTTTTTGAGGTAGAATGCTTTTCAACAAACTTCCAGTTCTATGTTCTGCAGTGGATAGTTTTATCCTATTTTACATCCCTATTCAACAGCACTTGCTGTTCTATATGAACAAACCACCACACTATCACAAATTACACATTTTCACATAATAAGACTGTCCTTACGCCCCACAAGTTCCATTTCCATTCTCACATTCCTTTTTTGCCTCAAAGACAAAATATCTTCCACCATCTCACTCTACATCTTGCCTGCTTCTGTTTGCTCAAAAAGAGTCTGGTCCAGGAAAAAATGCATTTTAATAAATATACACATTAATATATAACATGCTCTCTATAAACACCTTATGTGTACACAAACCCATGTATATTTCATATGTTGTGTATACATGTTTATGTTACATATATATAAATTAAATTTATTTTTGCATGTGGGAAAGAGCTTATTTGGGTTGAGGTTAGAATCTAGAGAGGTTATAGAGCTTATGTATATGAAGGTTTGTGTTTTAAATCTAGGACACATATTGTCAATATGTATAGCTCATCTATAAATGGGTTAAAAAGTTATTGACTCCATTAAGACCATAAGTTAAAGACCTATCTAAATATTAGGGGGGAAAGCGCCCATTATCATTTATCAAGGAAGTCTGAGAGCATGTTTTAAATGGAAGACTGGGAAGTCTTCCCCATTAAAAAATATTTTGTATGGACACAACGAATAAGAACAGCATCATGAAATCCCTACAGCCAAAAAGATTTCCTTGCAGTTAAATGAAAAATTATATTGAATTCTATTAAAATAACATCCTGTACAATACAATTACTTACTGTTATTCTCTGCATATAGCCTTATAACTGGCATCATCTCAAAGAGCACCTTGGGCTTAGATTCAGTCAGTCTCATGTTTCTTCTGTCCCAGCCAGCTCCTTCCAAATACAGCCCATACACATAGATACCTTCCAAAGGAGGGCTTGTAATATCATCTTTCATCCATTTTGTGACTTCGTTACACAGAACCACACTGTCAAGAGTCCATCCTTTGTTAGCCCTTGTTGTTTCCTGCACAAACCAGATAAAAGTTAGGAAGCTACAGTTTCATACGTGCACAGAGCCATTTTCCCCAGCAATTATTAGAAATAAATTTGTCTAGTCATAACATATGCTCTTCAGGACAACTCCCCCCCCAGCTTTTTATGATCTCTATGTTTACAGCAGTCTGACTTCTCTCTGAGGTCATGATGGCATGGCACTACAAGAAAACTTTCTGTACTTCATCCACTGTATTTGATTTACAGTCTTTCAATTATATACAATACCTTAAGATTGTACCAAGTAACACAACCACTGAATGCCAATGGTAACCAGCTCCCATGAATATGAAAATTTCATGGATTTGATGAGATGAGAAAATATTAATTGCATGTGCTAAGTAACAGATTTTCCTGAGTTACCTTCCCTTTCCTGCACCTATACTCTTCCTTAATTGTCTTCTTATTAATGAGTAAGAGCTCGTTCAACTCTAAAGGTATCTAAAGAGACTGCAGAAAAAACCCACAAAAACAAACAAGCAAAAACCAGAGATAGAAATGCTTAAGATGTAACATACACTTCAAATTTAGTCTGTTAGTTAATGTATTAGACAACACTGAGTCTTGAGTTGCCCAATTCCTTACTATGTCATATCGTCAAGTTATGGCAGACCAAAGTTTTATCACAGTCTTGCAAATGCTTTTCAAGATCTTTGTTTGAAGTAACTGTAATTAATGTTTCCCCCATACTGCAGTTCATTAGATGCTTTCAAAGAACAAAAGCTGGAGCTGAGCCAACGCAGCTCTGCCAGAGCCAAACCGCCATGGCTGCCTAGGGGCTGGTGCAGCATGGCATGAGGATTGATTTGAATATTCATGACTGCCTAATTTGAATATTCATGCGTGTCAGGTAGCGCATGCACAGTTGTGAAACACACCTCCTTATTCGCTGAAAAATCATGCCGCTGACATGCGAAGCCGCAATATGAGGAGGTGCAAAGTGGAAGAGGGACGACCTCATTGCTGTTTACAACTACCTGCGGGGAGGTTGCAGCCAGATGGGTGTGGACCTCTTCTTCCAGGCTGACGACACCAGAACGAGAGGGCACGGCCTCAAGCTACGCCAGGGGAGGTTCAATCTTAACATTAGGAAGCGGTTTTTCACAGAGAGAGTAATTGCATATTGGAATGGGCTGCCCAGGGAGGTGGTGGAGTCACCATCCCTGGAGGAGTTTAAGAGAAGACTGGACGAGGAACTTAGTGACATGGTCTAGCCGGGAGGTGTAGGGCTGGATGACGTTGTGCCCCCTCCGTCTCGGAGTGGCTTGCTAGACTGTGAGGGATCTAGGTTGGTGTTATGCTCTGCGATGTGCTCTCGGTCTCTTTACGGGTGCTAGATGGTGAGTTGGACTAGATGATCCTTGTGGGTCCCTTCCAACTCATAATATTCTGTGTGATTCTGTGTGACTATTTACTTTGGGTATTAGGTTGTTATGTATCCACAGTCTCTTTTTATGGAAACAGAAAGTTCTGTAGATTCCAACTCTTTCAGATCCTCCTACTAAATCTCTTTCACAAGCTTGAGTGCAAAAGAAGACTCTGGTTTAGAACTGCTTACTCCAAAGAAATATCTTTTACCTCAGATCTCATATGTGTTAATAAAGGCAAGCTTTTCCCACTTCATGAACAGAGACTGAATCAGCTACCAAACTGTAAAAGTGAAATGTAAGACTAATTGTGCATAGCTTTTGTGCCCAGTCTCCAGCTAGGTAAGAACTGAACACAGAGCAAAAGAGAAGGGGGAGAAAAGGAAAATATTTTCACGGGCTTAAAGGACATTCTCAGGAATATCTCAATAGAAACACGAGATAATACTTGTCCAGTCCACCTTAATAATGTTGTAAGGTAGCCTCTACTTATTTGGGTCTTGGTCAACACAGGAAATATACAGTCAACCCTCCATTATCGCAGGGCTGCCAGTCTCCGCGGCCACCACAAAGCCTTCACACCACGAAGATAAGGAGCTCATTAACATGCAAATCAGCCCCATCCATTGCTCTGGGCCCACCCACCCCCCGTGTCAGCTCCAGAGCGCTCTGCTAGCCTGCACCATGCAGGACCCTCAGCCCCGACTGCCAGTGCACCACTTTGCTGGCCCATGCCACGCAGGACGCGCAGCCCTGATTGCTGGGGCACAGCTCTGCCAGCCCACACTAGCACTGGCAAAGCTGTTGTTGTTGCTGAAGCTGGTGTTGTTGTTGTTGAGGGTTGTTAAGGGCAGTGAGGGAACTGTGCTCTGATGTCAGTGATGAGTTGGGACAAGCCACATTTTCCCCACTCCAGGCTGTGCCCAACAGCCAGCAAGGAACCCAAACCTAACTTTCCAGTAGGAAGCCAGCACTGTGCTTGCAAATGGTCATGGTGCAGATTTATTACCTCATTTCCTTTGTGAGTGGGGGAATGTTCCAGCTTCCCCACTCACAAGCTGAGCTCGTGGCAGCAATCTCCAGGCTAATAAGACAGGGTGGAAGTGGGTCCATGCAGCCAGAGGCTGGCAGGAAGCTGGTAGGTCTGCAATCATTGGCTGTGTCTGTTGCCCCACCCCCCCCACCCTCAATTAGGAATTGCTGCTGCCACCACCTGTGCCAAATCTGGGGAAGCCCAGTCCCTCCTTACAGGGGGAGGGAGACAGGAAAGGGCACTGGGGGCAGCCTTGTCTTGCTTGCAGGCGGGGGCTGGCTGTGAGTGGTGGCAGCAGCGTATACACCCTGTCCAGGTATTGCTGGAACACAGCAGGGCTGGTGAGACAGTCCCACAAGTGACACTCAAGCCAGGGCACAGGGGTGTGGGCAGCTTTCCAAGTGCCGGGATGAGCAGGGCCGCAGCACTGTTACCATGGCTACAATCTGCAAGAGTAGCTGGGCAGCCACTGCCGCCCCTCCTGCCCGTTTCCCTGGAAAAACTGTAATACCTGCGGAACAGCAGACACATGCACACACACACTCCACACTCCGACTCTACGGTGACACAGGCAAGCACTACTCCACCTTGTCCAGTGTCCCAAACAGCACCAAAGAAACCCGCACTCCATAGCCCACCACCGCCACAGCCAGTCCCAGCAGCGAGATGGCTGGGCTGGTGTCCCAGGGGCAGGACCCAGTGGGGGCCAGCTACTCTCGCAGGTGAGTAAATTCGCGGATGACACCAAGCTTAGAGCCCGTGTTGATCTGTTAGAGGGTAGGAAGGCCCTGCAGAGAGACCTGGACAGACTGGAGAGATGGGCAGATTCCAGTAGAATGAAATTTAGTAAGTCTAAATGTCGGGTTCTGCNAAGGGGAGGCTGGATGAGATGTTGAGTGATATGACCTAGATGTAGCTGATAGGTTAGTTGGATTATAGGTTTGACTAGATGATCTTCAAGGTCCTTTTCAACCTTATCTATACTATGATACTGTGATACCGTGATCACCACTATAACAGTGCTGTGACCCCACTCTTCCTGGCACTGAGGGGAGTTGCCCACACCCCTGTGTCCCAGCTTGAGTGTCGCCAGCGGGACTATCCCACCGGCTCTGCTGTGTCCTGGTGATACCTGAACAGGCTGTATGCATTGCCACTCACAGCCAGTCCCTGCCTGCAAGCGAGACGGGGCCACCTCCCATGCCCTTCCCCATCCCCCTCCCGCCGTGAGGAAAGAATAGGCTTCCCCCAGTTCAGTGCAGGCAGTGACAGCAGCAACTCTTAATGGTGGTGGGGCAGGGGGAGAACAGATACAGCCACTGATCGCAGCCCTGTCAGCCTCCTGTCAGTCTCTGGCCACATAGACTGGCTTCCACCCTGTCTTACCAGCCCAGAGATGGTGGCCACGAGCTCAGCTTGGGGCCGGACGTCGAACACCACCTCAGTCACAAGGGAAACAAGGCAATGCATCCGCACCATGACCATTCACAAGCACAGTGCCAATTTGCTGCTGGGAAGTTAGGCTTGGGTTCCTTGCTGGCAGCTGAGCACAGCCTGGAGCAGTGAAAAAGTGGCTTGTCTCGACTCGTCACTGATATCAGAGCACAGTTTCCCACTGCCCCAACAACCCACAACAACACCAGCTTTAGCAACAACAACTTTGCCAGTGCTGGTGCAGGCTGGTGAAGCTGTGCACCAGCAATTGGGGCCACGGGTCCTGAGTGGCATGGGCCAGCATAGTGGTGCACCAACAGTTCATGTGGCGGTGCAATGGGCAATGCTAATTTGCATATTCATGACTGTCAGTTAGCGCATGCACAGTTGTGAAAGCACTGTGAAACATAGTGTCATCTTCGCAGAGAGATAACCCCATGAAGAAGTGAACCTCGATACCAGAACTGCAAAGTAATGAGGGTTTACTGTATTTTAACACATTAGCCATTGATATACTGAAAAACTATGTGCAAAGGAAGAATAATTCACTAAGGAAATGTTAGGCAGTCACATATCTTCTGTGATGACATCATGGAGTTCACAGAATCACAGAATCACAGAAAATTATGAGTTGGAAGGGACCCACAAGGATCATCTAGTCCAACTCACCATCTAATACCCGTACAGTGACCAAGAGCACATCCTAGAGCGTAATACCAACCTAGATGCCTCACAGTCTAGCAGGCCACTCCGAGCCGGAAGGGGCCCAGGGTCATCCAGCCCTACACCCCCCAGCTAGACCATGTCACTAAGCTCCTCGTCCAGTCTTCTCTTAAACACCTCCAGGGATGGCGACTCCACCACCTCCCTCGGCAGCCCATTCCAATATGCAATTACTCTCTCCGTGAAAAACCGCTTCCTAACGTTAAGATTAAACCTCCCCTGGCGTAGCTTGAGGCTGTGCCCTCTCGTTCTGGTGTCGTCAGCCTGGAAGAAGAGGTCTACACCCATCTGGCTGCAACCTCCCCGCAGGTAGCTGTAAACAGCAATGAGGTCCCCTCTGAGCCTCCTCTTCTCCAGACTGAACAGTCCCAGTTCCTGTAGTCGCTCCTCGTAGGGCCTGCCCTCCAGTCCCTTCACCATCCTCGTTGCCCTTCTCTGCACCCTCTCAAGCAGCTCAACATCCCTCTTAAACTGGGGAGCCCAGAACTGCACACAGTACTCAAGATGGGGTCTGACCAGCGCTGTGTACAGGGGGAGGACAACCTCCCTGGACCGACTGACCACACTGTTCCTGATGCAGGCTAGGATGCCATTGGCCTTCTTAGCCACCTGGGCACACTGCTGGCTCATATTGAGTTATGTATAAACTCATCCTTTATCACACAATATATTTTATATTTAGAAGTATGTCAAAACATAAGCAGAATAAAACAAAAGCACACTTTACCTGCCTCATTGCAGTTAAAAATCCTTGAGGATTAAAAAACCCTGTAATCCAGAAACAGTTTGGTCGACTTTCAAAAATCCACTTGTAAAACTGGTGGTTTCTTTCTAGAAGCTCAGTAAACCAGAAACCAAGAGTACTGGAAGCCCAAGATGCCTAAAAACAGTAAACATATTTTAAAACAGCATATTCTTGCCACGAAAATGTAACTCCGCATATGGTACTAGACAACATAATATTAGCAAAGCATATTTGAAGATCATCTTTTATTGCATCCCACTGAAACCTGAACCAAATTCTTTCTCTGATTAAATTCAAGCCAACCATTCCATTTACAAATGCTTAATGCTCTCTGTGGTAATTGTTCATTTTATGACATTTTTGCAAAGTTAGACAGTTGTTTAAACTATGAAGAAAAATTGTATGTATGTCTTTCTAATTCTAAGGTCAATACATCAAGATAACATGATTTCTGCAAAAAGTATTCTGATTTTTTTATTCTTCTGGAAAAAAGCTAAGGAAAATTGAACTGGGACTATGTGAAGATATATGATGATTTGTCTCTTTGAATAGTTGTCCTGTGAAGCATCTACTTTGGTCTAGGTTTTGTCCCATGAAAACGCTTTTTAGTAAAAATAAAACAAGGAAAAACCAAAAACAACCTCCTGTTATTCTTTCAACAGTTGCAATTAACAGCTCTAGCTGTCCGTGGAAACAATTTACACAGGGAGAATCTAGAGCTGGGATTGTTTAGCCTGGAGAAAGGAAGGCTTAAAGGAAATATGAATGCTTATACCTCATGTGTGCAGAATGGAAGAAGATGAAACTAGATCCTTGTCAGTAATAAGAGAAAGGGCAGTGGGCACAAGATGAAATGTCAGAATTTCCATTTCAACCTAAGGGGTTTTTTTATTTGTTTGGCTGGTGGTTGGTTGATTGGTTGGTCTTTACTGTGAAGATGATCAAACACTGTAAGGTTTTGCCCAGAAAGATTGTAGACTCTTGATTCTGGAGACTCCTGGGAAACCTGATTTAATTGACTTCACTTTCAGAAAAAAGGTTAAACTAGACTATGTCCAAAGATGCTTCCCAGTGTCTAGTATTCTGTAATGGTATGACTACAAGCCTTAAATTCAAAGAACAGAATCAATGTAGTCCACTAATACGGGTGCTATTTTTTAAAATCCATCATCACATTTTAAATTACACTCTTCTCTCCAGCTTCTGATCCTGCCCATAAGCAACAGGTTGTTAAAATGAGAAATACCTGCAACCCCCATATCCATTTCCATTTTTATAAATAAAAGAAGGCTTGTTTAGACTGTGTTTAATTTAGCACAAAATCTATTCCAGCAGTGGCACAGTTCTGGTTAACACATTTGAAACACATACTGAAAAAAGTATTTACTATAAATCTAGAAGTTTAATCTAACTCTTTAGATATCAGGGTTTTTTTCCTTTCCAAAACAAGTGATATACACCTACTTTTTTCCAGCTAACAGGAATCCTTCCATCATACATGCAGTCTAAGGCGTCCCGCAGATTTTCACTCATAACTATTGTCCCATCAATGGCAAGTTTTAGATCAATCAGAGTGCTTCTCACTAAAGAAATAACTCTCTGCATTTGTTCAATCTCCTGTCGTAAAAATATGTTCATAGGCTGAAAAGGTCCCATATTCTTTAGTTTTTCTTTTACCTGTAGGCAGAAAACCAAAGATTCCTTAATAAAAAACCAAAGCTGGCTTTATGTAACACTTTTATTTATGAACTTAAATGGTCAGTTTGGCACCTCTCTTGAGTCTTCTGCAAGACAGAAATAAAGGACTGTTCCAAGAGAAATCTATGATGTTGAGACTGTGCTTTTAGTCTTACTCATATCATTATATGAGGTAATGTAATTTAAAGAGCGTGTGGGCTGTTTACCATATTTCAAGGAATTCAGCTTTAACTACAACAGACAATTCCAAGGTTCACTTTGCATAAACCAATCAAGAGTAATTGTCCCAGATACTTTGCCTCTAAATAATAGAACTATTTATCAGCAATGCTTGGGAAATACCACAATACTGGGCAATCTTGTATTCTAACCAAACTCACTGATAAATTTTTAATTAAAAGTGTAAAGTTAACAAATTAACAACTGCATGAACATAACTAGAAATTTAAACTGCAAATAACCTCAGTTAAAAGTTGATAGGCCTATGTCCTCTATAGTAAAGATAACAACTTAAGCATTAAATGGCTTAATATTTTGGAAAAAGTTTTTACAAAAGCACTTCAGCCCACCTTTAGTGACTTTATTATAAACATTTAGAGTCTGGTCAGGCTTCCTTAAAATACGTTTTGGAAGTATTGCCTGTATGAATGGATGCAAATGTATTTTCAGAAAAGGTGTTTGATCTTTTTTTAGTTTCATTTTTGTTTTTAATGTATCAAAAGCAAGATGTCAAATAAATCCATAAAAAGCAAGATGTCAAATGTTTTTGACAGAATTTCATTAACTCACTTCAAATGGTACATAATCAGCAGGAAGTTTTTCCAGCATATCATCAGCCAGTTTGGCTACAACTGCCTCTCGGGTTTCACCTCCTCCACCAGAGCTATCTTTAGGCTGAATACTAAGGATGATGTCCAATACATCTTTGGAAACTTTACTTTGGTAAGTGATATCCGCATTGGGGTGCAAACCAAACACCTCCGGTGTGTCATAAGCAGGAAGGTTCTACATAGTAAAATATAAAAAGAGCGCAATTGAAGATGGATTTATAAGCTAATCACAAAATAAAAAACCAAAAATCCAAGAAAGCCCAAATCAAACAAAAAAACCCAAAACACAATAAAACCAAATAACAAAGAGAAAAAAAAACACCTTACACTGTAAAGTAAGAAGCTATATTTCTTCAAACAGTCCTACGGCAAATAACTTGCTGTGGCCTATTTGTTTTGCGACAGTCCAAATCACACCAAACAAATTCAGTTTCAACATGCATGTGCTATGTTAATAGTAAGCTTATACTTTCATATATCTACACCTTTTATTTATGTGAGGTTGTACCCAATGTCTGGACTCCATTTCTACCCTCTTTAGTATCTGTATGCCTTTACATATGTCCCTCAAGCAAACCATGTGAAAAAGAAAATATTCCTGGCATGGCAATGATCGCACTGATGACAAAATTAGTTGCCACTAATACATATGTAGAATGCTAGAAATCAAAAAGGAATCTGTGTATAAAAGGCAAAACACAGGCACTCAGAAGAAAAGAAAAAATACACAGAGAATCAGGAACTTAAGAGAAACGAGTGATTAGCTGTCATATACCAACCTGTATGTACTGAAGGTATTCATCCACCATAGTACATTTGGGTATGCTGTATCCTTTGTAGAAGCTGAATTGCTGATTGAATGTATTTTCACTGAACCAAACCTTTACATAGGTGTTCATGAGCCTTTTGTCATAGTCATCTGTCACACGACCACCATACTGGATCTCACCTATCATATAACAAACAGTACTCCAGGAGATCCCCTGAAACCAAGCAAAAAGCACTGACTTCAGTTACTACTCTTCTCATCTGTTTAGATCTACTTTAGTAAGAACAGCTGGTATACCCAGTCCTGCATGTCTCTTTTGGAATAAAGTCATTTTCTTACTACTCTTTTTTTTCCCTATAGTCCTGCATTCCCAGAACACCTTCAAGGATTTCTCAAAATACAATTCATTGATGATGAATTGAAGTCAGCATCTTGAAGATAGCACGAGGGGTACAGGGGTTCCAATCATCATTTCAAATTCACTCAAAATACCAATTGCAAATTGCTCTGCCATAGACAGATGTCCAACATCACAACTGACCATATGAAAGTGAGGAACATAAGAAAAATTCTTGCATAATCATTTAAAGACACTCTCAATTTCTTCATCCTGCCAAGATAGGTTGGAGATCCTATTATTTTTATTCAAAATAGATTTAAATAAATTAATATTTTAAATGCAACTGTCAATTTTTAACTAATTGACTAATTGACTTAATTAGCATTGAAAAGGTCAATACTTTTAAGATTTATATTTCTCAGATGGCTGGGTGGGCTTTACTTTTTAACACATAGCGTAATATAGAAATCTAACATGCACTGGATTAAAAATCTAATTTAAGTCTCCTGCTCTATATACACATATACTTGAAGTATTGAAGGGGAGGGGGGAAGGGAGGAGAGAAAAAAAAAAAGTTAAAATCATGCTTGTATTTGACTTGATCAGAAGCATTTATATACATTCCACTACTAGAAAGATCCATCCTCTTAATCTGCCCTCCCCATAAAAGCAGTATTTACCTTCCTGGTATCCATACGATTCAAGTGATTTTGAATGAACCGCACAGTAGCATTGAAATCAGCTTGATTAAACTCATAGGGTATATTCCAGCCCAGAGATCCAAACTTGCGTCTTTCTTGAACAGCAGAGTGTAGAAAGGCTACAGCATACAACATTGGTTTCCACTGTACCATTTTACTGGCATCCAGCAAATCCTGGCTGACTCCTATTGATGGTAATGGATTTAATGCGAAACAGAATCACAGAATATTATGAGTTGGAAGGGACCCACAAGGATCATCTAGTCCAACTCACCATCTAACACCCGTACAGAGACCGAAAGCACATCCCAGAGCGGTAACACAAACCTAGTTCCCTCACAGTCTAGCAGGCCACTCCGAGCCGGAAGGGACCCAGGATCATCCAGCCCTACACCCCCCAGCTAGACCATGCCACTAAGCTCCTTATCGAGTCTTCTCTTAAACACCTCCAGGGACGGTGACTCCACCACCTGCCTGGGCAGTCCATTCCAATGTGCAATCACTCTCTCTGTGAAAAACCGCTTCCTAACATTAAGATTAAACCTCCCCTGGCGTAGCTTGAGGCCGTGCCCTCTCGTTCTGGTGTCATAATAGTCTTTCTCAAATCTGCCTCAAATAAGTGCTAAAATATTACTCTAGAGATATTCAGTTGGCTCTCTGCCTCTCCCAAGAGTAAATTATTGTCCCACAAAGTGTTCTATGCTGGAGACAGTTTACAATATGTTACTACATTGCTCAAATAAAAAAGTAAATTTGAGGGAAGAAATCCTGCAATTTATGAATAGCTGAATTCACAAAAAGTTGTTTCCTGTACAGATTCTTTGTCCTCTATTTTATGTAGTCTAAAGGGACCTGGGAGTGCTGGTGGATAGAAAACTTAACATGAGCCAGCAGTGTGCCCAGGTGGCCAGAAAAGCTAATGGCATCCTGGCCTGCATCAGGAATAGTGTTGTCAGTAGGACTAGGGAAGTTATTCTCCCCCTGTACTCGGCACTGGTTAGACCACACCTTGAATACTGTGTCCAGTTCTGGGCTCCTCAGTTTAAGAGGGATGTTGAGATCCTTGAGCATGTCCAGAGAAGGGTGACAAGGATGGCGACAAGGCTGGAACACAAGCCCTATGAGGAGCGACTGAGAGAGCTGGGGTTGTTCAGTCTGGAGAAGAGGAGGCTGAGGGGAGACCTTATCGCTCTCTACAACTACCTGAAAGGGAGGTGTAGCCAGCTGGGTGTCAGTCTCTTCTCTCTGGCTACCAGTGATAGAACAAGAGGACACAGCCTTAAACTGCGTCAGGGGAGATTTAGACTCGACATTAGAAGGACCTTTTTCACAGAGAGGGTGATCTCTCAGTGGAATGGGCTGCCCAAGGAGGTGGTGGACTCACCGTCCCTAGAGGTCTTTAAGAAAAGGTTGGATGATGTACTTGGTGGCATGACCTAGATATTAGGGTAGTGTGTTACAGGTAGGATGGTGTGTTGGTAGCAGGATGGCAACAGGTTAGGTAACAGGTTTGGCTAGGTTAGGTAATAGGTGATAGGTTGGACGTGATGATCTCTAAGGTCTTTTCCAACCTTACTGATTCTGTGATTCTGTAAAAAGCACTTGTTAGCCAAAAAATCTTAATGCATCATTTTTCTGCCAAAAGATAGCAGAAGGTTAAAAATTCAAACACTTTGAACTGAGATACTAGAAGCCAACATTTGAGGAAAGCAAAAACATTTCCTGCTTGCTGTTCAATTAGTTCTTGCAACAGGACTTCAGCAGATCTTCTCTTTTTTAATTTATTGAATTGGTAACTTCTAGCTCAGAACTAGGACCAAGATGTGTCCTGACATCATTGTGATCAGCTTCTCATGCTAGCTTACGCCTAGTATCAGTGGCAGTAACATGACCACACAACAAAACCAGAGTCAAAAGTTTAATTTTGAATCACTACTATTCACACTCACCACTATATGTTCTCTTCAGTCCAGCTCTAAGCCCTTGTGGTGGTTCATTGGTAAACTTAATAGACATTTGAAGAAGGTTTATGGGAAACCGTTTGTGAATGTCAGTTGTCATCCATAGTCGAAAGCTTTCATGAACAGTCTCTGTCTCTATTACAGTGTCCATCAACTCATCCAAAAAGTCAAGTCCAAGGTGGCAGTTCTGCAGAAGTGCCCAACCTCCCTAGTTTAAAACAATAGAATATAAAGTTATCAACATTGTTCACAAACTAAAATCACTCTTTGAGACGAGATAAGCTGTGGGCTGTTCCTTCTGGAGGTGGTGTTAGCTTATTTGGGGGGGTTTATGTAAACAAGTGGTCCTTACTTGTCCCATCTGGTCTTCTCAAGAATCACAAAATATTCCAAGTTAGAAGGGACCCACAAAGACCATCGAGTCCAGCTCTTAAGTGAATGGCACATAAAAGAAGTTTCTACCTTTTCCATTGCAGTACATTTAAAACATACCTTCTTATGACTATCATGCTGATAAACAGTGATAAATTTTGCCTTACATAAGGATGCTCAGGAGGAGCTCCATGGAGCAAGCTGCTAAACTTATTCATCACAAGGGTCCCAGGCTTGGAAAATAGCCAAATATACATACTTAATTAATCTATTGCTATCAATCAATAGGTATCAAACTTTCTCATATAAATTACCATACTACATATAGGCATCTCATATACCTCTTCATTAAGAGAGCATGTGAGAATGAGGGTAAGTAACTGCATTTCTCTTAACTAAAAGAGAACGTGCTCCACTTCCCTATTTTTGAATGTGGTTCTTCTCATCTGATCTGCTAATTAGCTTTAGAAGTTTTCAAACAAGAATTTGAGGCAAAGGTCAAAGAAAAACAAGCTATACAGAGAGGGAAGATGCTCATAACACAAGGATGTAAGAAACTTAATCTTTTCACACCAGCAGGCATAGCAGCACCCGAAGGGCAAAGCACTAAATTGGAACATCTCACCTCTTCTTTCTCATGAAAATAATTTTTAATTTATCCATGTTTCATTTGTAAAATGCCTGTGCTACCAGACTGTCCCTTGCAAGCCCAACTCCAGACTATAGCAATACAAAATATTTTGCTATACAACCTTGTTTTTCTCAGGGTTATGTAACTAACAATAGTATCTTTGGAATTAATTTTATTCATTTAACAAAATGCATTTGTATTACTAAAAATACAAAACTGAAAATATATTCTGAAATGCTTGCTAGAGAATATTTACTAGTTTCATAATCCAAAAAAAATCAATTCAGCTATGTTCATCAGTCAGCAATCTATAACAAAGACTCCGTTTTATATGAATACCATTAAATTTTCAATGAAAAACATCTATGTAGTATCAAAAAGCTTGTTAGGGACAATTAAATGACTGTGAAAAGACAGTTCTATTGCTTAGGACACTTATTTATATAATAAATAAATATAGGTTCTTGCATTAGCATTAATTACCCACCAAACAACTTTATTTCATAACAGGATTTTGATTTCTAATTGTTTAATATAGCTTTAAAAAAGCATTCAGAGTTTTGTCACTTACATGAGCCATTGTCTGCCGTAGAAGTTTACGAGCATGGATTTCTTGCCCCTGGCCCATGGAAATACAACATGTTTCTGTCTTTAGTCTTTTCCCCAAAGCAATAATTGAGTCTGTAGGATCAGAGCCCATGGAAAGAAAGCATATGAGGGGAGTACGTGGATCTGACTCTTCCCATGTTTTCTCCAAGTCCAAGATGACTCCATCTGCATATTTCTCCCCCATAGTGTCAGTGATGTATTTCCTTGCCTATGTTAAAAAGGATAAATTTAAATTGTAACCTAACCATTTGACACTCTTTTCTTCCCAGTGTAAATTCAACCAATCAGTCAACTGAAGGGCAAAAGCTGCTAAAAATTTGTATCAGAAATACCAGTATACAACAGGTTTATTTTTACATGTCAATAAATCATACTGTCTTTGAAGGTGCTACTTCTTACGGCCTTATAAGACCAATTAAATTTTTTAAATAATTATATTCCATGTATATGCATGTATTGTTATATATAATACCTATAATGACAGTGTCATAAAATTATAACCTCTCTAAAACTTTACAAATATTTTAATTATTTAATGTTTGTATCTCCATTAGACAGTGTGACTCTTAGACTTAAAATCAAAAAAAAAAAAAAAAAAAAGAACAAAAAGATTTAAAGATGTGCTTTAAAGCTGTTATGCCTTTCCCACCTTCATGGTTAAACAATGTCTTAAGAGTAGCAATGACGAAAATAACTATCATTAAGTAGAAGATCCAGAGGAACAGGTGAGAACTACTATCTCTTTAAAAGTTTTAGATTATTGGGAGTTTAATACTAAGAAATAGAAAAGCCTCTCTCAAACAATCTGAGACAATCTTTCTTGTACTTTTCCCATGACAATTCTTTCATCTTAGATAAATCTTTCCCTTAATACCTTTGGGCTGTTTCTCAGAGACAAAAGATATTCTGCATTAAGAATTTGATGAATGATCAGTTTTCATAAAACTACCATAAGATAAAATTGTATCTTGCTCCTATTAATGATACTGAGGAAATAACTTCAGATGATCTTTATACAGTACTATTTAACGTATCGACTTCTCTTCCTATTGGATTTTTCTGAATCCAATCACAATGTCTAAAAATGTGCATCCATAAACTTAATATGGTACTTCTAGGGATGCATTCCAATTTCAGTAAATCGTCATTAGTTCCTCTGAAACCTAAGCAATTCAATCCTTTTTATTCTTTTACACTGGAGAAGAATGTAAAGATTAAAAATAAGCTCCTAGAATTTGGCTTTTCTTAAAAATAGGTCTAACTATTAAATAACCTTCAATTTTTCATTTCTCTCCTTTTTAAAGTCATCTTATTAGATGGCTTTAGACTAAAACTTTTGAGCAGACTTTAACACAGATTTTTCTAAAGTGGATCTAATTCTTCCATGCAGGAAATGGTTCCTCAATTAAACTGGTTTTATATTTTCTTTTCTCTTGGACAACTGAGTTCACAAAAATATTTTACTTCAGGCTAACTTGGGGACGCTTATAAAATTCCATTGAGTAAGCAAGAACAGTCAAAAGTACTTTTTGAATTGATTAAGCAGATCTGATTATGATTTCATACCTCTGCAGTGAAATTAACACGTAATATTTTATCAATATATTGTAATAACTTTGCTGACACTGGCCTCTCAACAAATGCATAAAATTATGAAATGGATTTCAGAAAACGCAACTTAAAAGTCCATTACAAAAAAGTGTTTAGCATTATAAAAAATGGCACTGAACTGCAATCTGCTAACTATTGATATCCAAATAGATCATGTTGGCTATATTGAAATACCTGAGCTATGGTCCTGTCAGGACACCAAGATCTGATAAGAAGAAGATGTCTGAAGGGGTCCAGAGATTGACCATAGCCACTAGGAACCAGTTCTTCTTCAGGATTCTTACTATCAAACCAGATTTTCCACTGTTTCTCTTCACTGGAAATCTGCAGTTATACCATCAAAGGAATAAATCTCACTAAACAGACAAGTCATATTTGTACTGCCACTAGGTCACAAACTTACAATGAGTCAGATAAATGTAATCTACACACAGGCATCTGTTTAGCAATATTAATGCAGAGAGTTAAGGCTATTAAAAACAATAGGATAAACTTTCAGATTTTAAGTATGGAAATCTAGAATGCAACAACATCCTTATGCATTCATATATTGATAAAAGGAGCTACTACTTAATATTTTACATTAATGATATAACAGCATAGCACTGTCAGAACACAGCTAGGCACAGCTATGACTTTGAGAATGCTAGCTACATAACTGCTCTCCACATGAATGTGCAGAAAGTACTCTTCACATATACCAAATGCAATTTACTTACTTAGCTACCATACACTCAGTGTCAGCTATAACTATTCATACAAATGTTGAATTTACTGAACACCTTTTTCCTAACTTTTATTCCATGTAATCGGAGAAATATTGGAACAAGCTTCATAATACATAATACAGGGATGCAAGAAAATCTGACAATCAGAAGAAGATTCAAGTTGCAATATATAAATCGGTTGATAGCAAGTTGTATCCCTATCCAAAAGTATTATAATTATCTATTCTACTTTCTTCTTATTTCCATGGAGTTTTTTAAGTATTTTTATCAACATAGGTTGTTAAGAAGTCAAGATCGCAATTGTGGGTATCTGCTGTCAGTTTCATTCTGTTCTATAAAATAAACCAGTTTTCCACCACACGGTTTGATCACTACCAGACAATCACTGGCAAACAAGAGATTAATTTTTCAAAGGTCTTACATACTTTATCAAGAATATCTGAAAATTGTTTAAGTTTACTGAGCTCCACCAAGTTCAGCCAAGTCATATCCAGAATCCATTTAGCTGGCTTAGGAGGACAAGCTTTAAGGTCTAGGGAAGCACCACCTGCAAGAAATTGAAATTAGTTACAATTAGAACTGTTGGACACATAGAAATAAAACCAACCAAACAAAATAGGATCTATTTAGAAAATGTCAACTAGCTACAGTCAGCCATCTTGCACTTCGCGCCCCCTATATTGCGGCTTCACATCTTAGTGGCATGATGTTTTTAGTGATAAAGGAAGGATCTTTTCACAACTGTGCATGAGAAACTTGGCACGTGTGAATATTCCATTAGGCAGTCATGAATATTCAAATCAACCCACATGCTGTGCTGCACAGACCACGGGTTCAGTGCTCCGCCCATGGCAAGCCCCGCCAGCCCCGCTCTGCCCCTTGGCTCTGGGCTGCGCCGGCCCCCCCCTCCCCGCTCCCCTCAGGGCTGCTCAGGGCCAGGACAGCAGCACCGGCGGCTTTCTGCACCAGCATCCACACCTGAGCAGAAAAGGGCTTTTTTCCCAGCGTGGGGTGGCTGCAGGCACTGGAAAGCACCGACACAAACACCAATACACAGCAAGGCAGTGCCAAAACAGCGCCAGAGGGCCGTGGGGGCTGTGTGAGGGTGCAGGGCAAATTTGCATATTAATGAGCTGCCAATAAATGCAGAAGGCGGGCTTTGTGGGACCCAAATAAGTTCTAGCAGCCGTGATATAGGAGACCTAACTGTATTGCAAGATTATTTCACATGATTAAGACTTGCAGATATAGAGAAAGATAACTTAATGACTAATGAAAGTCATAAAGAAATTTCTGGGTTAGGGAACATGCAAAATTACATTAAAAACTTATGTTTTTCTTGAGTCTAAGGAGAAAAAAATCTGAAAAAAAGCTTAATTTCAATAATTTTTTCTTTGCTTTTTTCATTGGTGTAGGTAAAGCACCAACTTTGCCAATATATACATTTGCATTCCTTGAAATTCAACTGAAACTAAAAGTCAAATACATAACTGGTGGTATTTGAGCACCAGGCAGACTGTGAAAGGACACTTAACAATACTCATTTCAAATTCTTATGATTCCAAAGAGGTATTTATCAATATTCATTGTGCTGCTATAAATTAGAACTATCATACAAAGTTGTCTATCTCCAGAATGATCAGCATGTATTCTTACAATTGACTGGCTTCTAATGTGCAAAAGGAAGAATCAGGTTGGCTTGGAGATACAACTACTCAAATTTTCTATAACAATATATATGCTCTATTTAAATTGTTCCATAGTTCCAACCTTTAATAAGTGTCAGAAATTCTTCATGTTTCACTCTGTTTCTTTGTATATCAATCTTCAATGTAAGCAATAACGTGAAAAGAAATTTGTGTTCCTCATAGAGTCCTCGGGCAGTATATTTGAACACTTCATATGTCATATGTTCAATAATATTAGTAATCCTCTTGCTGGTTATAGGGCTCTTGGTAGACCTGTGAGAAGAAAGGTCTGCACATGAATGTTGATTTG
Organism: Pitta sordida; assembly: GCA_013390025.1. NCBI lineage: Eukaryota > Metazoa > Chordata > Aves > Passeriformes > Pittidae > Pitta > Pitta sordida. The sequence goes on along the minus strand of WEKX01026541.1, from coordinate 33,727 downwards.
GATAGGCTTTATAAAAGACAATACTATGAAAGAGACAAAAAGTCAGAGATCTGTATTTTCAAAACACGAAAGATAACAGATCATAAGCATAGAATATCAGACAGTAAGCTAGCAATGCTTACTGTCAGATTGAAGGAGCAACAAAAAAAAATCCTTTCTAAATCAAGACTTTTTGCATAGCCGAAAATCAATGCAGTATAATGGTTTTTAATTATCTAATGCCCAATTTTGAAGGACTGCAAGTACATCAGAAGGTTCTTTGCATTGGTAACTAATAGATAAAGCCTTATGGGTATTTAAACTGATAATTCCTGGTCAAGACTGTAAGATGAAACATCTTCATTCTGATATTAGTTTACAACAAACCTTTATTGTACTACAAGCACCTCCAGGACTGGGTAAATACAACTTATTGTTAGCTAAATTACCTTGCTAGGGAGCGGTCGAAAAGCCCCAAAAACTGACGAAGTGAAGTTTGATACATGATGTTGACCATGCTCATCTCAGTAATAAGGAAGTACAAGATGCTTCCTCGAGTTGCAACTGAAGAACCAGAAACAAGCATGTGTTCAAAGTAGAAATGCATAGCAGAAAATATGTGCAGTGAGTTTAATACAGTCGGCTGTCTTTCACTTCGCATCCCCCAGATAGCAGCTTCACATCTTCGCTGCATGATTTTTCAGCGATTAAGGAGGCCCATTTTGGGACTGCGCATGTGGGATCTGACATGCATGAACATTCAAAGTAGGCAGTCATGAATATGCAGATTATTCCCCCCCCTCCCCCGTGGCCGCCCACCCCGTTCTCCTCAGCTCAACTCCGAGTGAGGAGGCTGCCTGCAGTTACAAAAGATTTACACACTCTCAGGCTGTTTAGACGTGGTATACAAAACTTTCTCAACGTAGACACCTACCCTGGGTATGGAGAGACCAGGTCTACCCACCTGGAGAGATCATGGGACAGCGGCGTGGGCAGCTCCCTGCACCCATGTGCCCGGCCAAGTGGAAGAGAAGTTTTTCCCAGCGTGGGGTGGCCGCAGGCATTGGAAGCCCCGACACAAATGCTGATACACAGCAGGGCAGTGCCAAAACAGCATCAGAGCGCCAGGGGGCAGTGTGAGTGTTGGGGCAAATTTGCATATTCATGAGCTGCCATTCTACACGGACGGAGGGCTTTGCAGGAGATGGACAAGACCCATGGTAGTGTGGTATAGGAGACCCAACTGTACCTTTTCTTCACTTTTTTCACAGGTTTTCATCTGTCTATTAAAAGCCAAAAGGCAGATGAAATGTGCTGACTGTAATAATCTAAGGATAACTGTTGAAGCATTCATTGGAACAGATATAAAGAGTATTTACCATACTGGCTGTGTAAAAGAATGTCAACATGTTGAACTCAAACATACAGTTACCTAAAGACCCTAATGACTGGTAAATTTGTATGTAGAGCAATAGGAAGGCTACAAAGATAACAGATCATTCCATTTTATAAATTCCACATGAACCATAAAATTGACTATTTTCTCCATGATAGCTCAATATGACATTTCCTAGATATGTTTTACTTATGCAAAGCATAAGATCCTTCCTACCAGTTATGGTCTTCCTGATCTCATCCTGCCATTTCTTATACTCTAAGTATTCATGTTTTAAGTACATGGTCTAGTCATTTGTCTTTCATCACTTTCACTCACCAGGTCTATACTCTTCCCTAGCTGAATTGATGTGTACTTCAGTTTCAGTAGAAGTTTGCAGTTTCTGTATTACTTTTTCAGCAGTCTTCTTAGTGTTACTCAGTACAATTAGTAGACTCTCATCATCTGCTAGAGAATTATCAGTGCTTGTAAGTCGGAACAAAAGGTTATCTTCTAGGTCCTTAATCCTCCTTTTGTTTGTAGTCACATCTTCAATAAGATCAGTTCTTTCTTTCTCTAATTCCTATTGGAATACATGGTAATATTTGAAAAAGGCAAGAGCAATCAAAAATAAAAACAAAACAGTTTAAAAAATGCTGGTCCTACAAAAACAGGGTAGGTCAAGAGTAACTGGGGAAAGAATTTGGGGAAAGAATTCCAATGTTATTTCTGACACAAGGTCTATTACCAGGTTTCTGAACCTGCTATATAAGTATTAACAAATCATTTAATCAAATACTATGGAACATCCTCACATCAAGCCTGAAAATAATAAGACATTAAGAATAATAATTGCTGTTTTCACTTTCTGTTTCAGAAAAGACAATTGCAAACACAGAATCAGAGAATCACAGAATTAGTAAGGTTGGAAAAGACCATAGAGATCATCAAGTCCAATCTATTGCCTATCACCTGTTACCTAGCCTGTTGTCATCCTTTGTTGTCATCCTTTGTTGTCAACACCTTTCCAGGCACAGGATTTTTTTTCACTCCATCTAATCTCATGCTTGTCTATGCCTTGTTTTTCAATCACCATATTGAAAATTGAGCCTCAGTTACAATGGTCATCCTTAGTCATCAAATCTAGCACCAAACATTTCAAGAAGTGCCTCTGAAAATCCTCCTCCAACAGGAATAACTTCAGCCTCTCACTGAAACATTTTACTGATTAAGAAAGTATGCAGTTACTTCACTTGAGTTACTTCACTACAATTAATTTGATTACTTTTCGTAATACAGCCTGTGTGGTTTATGTACCAAGTTTGTTGTCACACATGCTCATATATAAAACATGTATAACTGCTAAACAACAGTTTTACATGAAAGGAAAATAAAAAACAAACCTGTTTGAAATATCTAGAAAAACATGCTATTCAGAGCTAACAGTCCTTTCAGTTCATTCTTATAATACTTCTAAAACTAACATTTTAAAATTTATTACAAATTAATCAACCAGAGACAAAAATCCCCTATTGAAACATTACAAAATGTTTCAATACAATGAAGTAAAAAGAAAGAACATGGATAAGAATCTTTCATGAGATACAAATAATATGAATCTCATGAATCAGCAGTAACTGAGTCAGTTCATAGAAATACTGGCTATGTCTACAGAAGTACTCCACTGTTTACAAAGGTCTAGGGAATAGCTTCAACCATGTTTCTCCAAACTTCACAGAATCACAGAATCACAGAATATTATGAGTTGGAAGGGACCCACAAGGATCATCTAGTCCAACTCACCATCTAACACCCGTAAAGAGACCGAGAGCACATCGCAGAGCATAACACCAACCTAGATCCCTCACAGTCTAGCAGGCCACTCCGAGACGGAGGGGGCACAACGTCATCCAGCCCTACACCTCCCGGCTAGACCATGTCACTAAGCTCCTCGTCCAGTCTTCTCTTAAACACCTCCAGGGATGGTGACTCCACCACCTCCCTGGGCAGCCCATTCCAATATGCAATTACTCTCTCTGTGAAAAACCGCTTCCTAATGTTAAGATTGAACCTCCCCTGGCGTAGCTTGAGGCCGTGCCCTCTCGTTCTGGTGTCGTCAGCCTGGAAGAAGAGGTCCACTTGTAAGTTGTGTGTTCACTACGTCCTTGCCAAGTCTACTTCTCTGCTGCTCACTGGCGGTATTATCCCAAAGAAACAGGGAGAACACTAACAAATACATGGCCTGTCATATAGCAGTGTAAAATCTAATGGACCTGAGCCCTTAGCAAGGCCTAAGGAAAGGTTTTCCTTACCCATTTGAGTAGCCTTCATTTAAACAGATTTACAACACTGATACAATTTTTGAAATTGCTTTTTTTGTTTTCCCCCATTCTAAACTTGTGGTCTTCTCACCCCTGCATTCTCCTTACATTCCTAAGTAATTCAAGAATTCATTTGCCTTACAGAATGTTATTTTGTCTTAATGAAATTAAGAAAAATCATCTTACTATTACCAGATTTAGGGTTTTTTTCTTGTCACTCGAATAAAAGGTACATTGAAACATCATAATCATCATCAAGTAGAAAAGATTATGTTATGATCATTATAGAATAATATGTTACATAATTTAGAAGATGTGCTTACAGATTCAAAAGATGCTGACAAAAACTGATGAAAACAGGCAAGAAAGCTACAGTTAACTGCATTTTAATCAATTAAAGCTTCATGAAAGTAAAGAAGAACAGGTAACAATTTTATGAAGCAAGACAAACATCATGCAAGTTTGATGAATCAGAAACACTTTTTAAAAATAATGTTACAGTCATACCTCCCTATTTGCAGATTATGGGTCTCCCGCAGGTCCCATGAAACCTTTGAACGGGTCAGACATCAATATGGAAAATCATTGCTAGAAATATGGCAACTTCGGAACGCTGTAACATCCCGGGCTCCTTACGGCAGTGACAAGCATGAGAGTTTCCCTTTAACTGGAGCAGCCAGCACTAGCAGGAGTGCTCTGCATGAGGCTATGAATATCTGCACATATATATGAAAATATATGCACACATGTAGATATGCACTGGCAAGTCCAAGCTGGCTGCCGCAGCCAGAATGAGCCCCATGTGGGTTCCTGCGTTAGAGTTAAAGACTTTCTGACTTCTGGCAGGGCTGGCCAGGGACAGGGCCACCTGCCCTGGCAGTGTGGGAACGCACTGCTTCGTGAATAACTGAGTAAAGACTCTGGGAAAAATTTCTGTGACTAGAAGAAGCCACGATTATGACAGCAGGAATAACTGAGGTATGACTGTATTAAAAAAAGCTAGCATCCAATTAAATCTAATAGTTAACACACTTAGGCAAATTAAATTTCATGTTTTGCTGAGGTCAGTTAAAAAGTTGGAGTGTAATGCATTTTTAAAACAGAAAGCTATTTTCCTCACAAGAAGAGTCTGAGAAACAAGCTGGAAATGAAATTACTAAGTGAAGTAACTTTAGATGAAAACCTTAATGAAAAAAAATCTATCTATTAATCTCTTAAAATACTTTTTTCAGATCAGAAAGTGTACACAGCTGAAAGTTTTCTTCATACCTTCAAAAATTTCCTATCAGAACAGCAAGGATGAAGAAAAACTAAGCCAAGTTACCATGTACATAAATTCAAGGAACTTGCGCCAAGGAGGCTATTTCAAATCCAGCTTTATGGAATTCCTTTTGCAGGAACATGACATTTTAAAGGCTGTAGCAAAGAATGTTAGTTCTTGTTAATATTCATAAAATGTAAAAGCTGCTACACAGCTGTCAGAAAATGATTCACAAGTACAAGAATTTGCAGCAACTGTTCCTTACAAAACCTTAGGCTTTTTCCAGTACAAATCTTGAAATATGAACATGAAAATTCAAAAAGTCATAAACAAGTTCTGGCATATTATAACTCCACTAATCTGACATATCCATGACACTAAATAAACAAGTTTTTTGTCAAATTACATAATATATAATGTATCAAAATAATGATATCATTAAAACACATACTACATCCAGACATACATCAAGTCTCTCAAATCCAGTTATTCCAAGAAATAGAGTATAATTAAATTTATACAGATATACGAGCTGCCCTTTGACCTTCTTATGCTTCACTCATATCTTGCAATTGGTTTAAGATTCTGATGGAAAAGAAGAAATCAGTACCAGCATTCTTACTAGTAATCAGCCAATTCTGTGAGATAAATGTGACACAGATTCTACTAATGAGGATACCAGACAACACAGTAACAGTCAGACTTCACAGCAACGTTAAATGACATGCTGTAAATTCTCTTTTTCCTTGTTGCATGTCTAAATCCCATTCATACTAAGACTAGAATCATATCAGAGACAGTAGAATGACAAGAAGCATAGAAATGTTCATACAAACTTTGAAGAACACTAATTTCAGATAAATAATCTCTTTTCTGTACAGAATATCTGTACAGAAATACACAAACACTCTAACACCAAGCAGTGATACTGCTCAAATCATTTGGAAAGCTATCTCACAGTAAAATAATCCTACCACCTCCCTACCAAAGGCTACAAAAAGTAGCAAGAATCCAGACACTGAAGAGAGGAGTCCTCAAATTTCCAAAGAGGTATAATTAGATATCAAAGGAAAAATGGTTTTGGATGGTAGGAAATATTTGAATTGACTCTTCAGGAAACCTTCAGGTGTATTAATACACCACAAGGCGTATTAACAGAGGCCAAGTAAACTGTAAAGTGGTATGTATATTCTATGGAACTCCCCCTGCCTCTAAAATGGCCGACTTGTCATTTATCTAGCAGAAATAGCCCCAGGTGGTCTCAAACAAAACACTAGTGAGTACAGTGATACCTCGCTGCATATTTGCCTCAGTGATTCACGAAGCTTCCCGGTCGACACATGCGCAGTGCCTCTGCTTCACCGAGGGGCGGCACCAGTGCTCCCTGTGGGATGGGACTGGCCCGGCCCCGTGGGGAGGGCATGCAGTGCCTCTCACTCCCACGGCACCATGCCCTGGCCCCTGCCCCGCTCCTGTGTGTCTCGATGCCCAGTGGAAGGCTCATGCTGTGGTACGCCCCGGGTGGCCACAAGCCACACTATCCCATTACTCTAAACCCAGCCGAAGGACTGACCCCCATCGGGTGAATGTTACTGTTTCCATGGCTACAGGCAGGGAAGGTGATGTGGTCTGTGCCCAGGGACTGTACGTCCAGCGCACCTGGTGAAAACATAAGCATGAGCGGTGGCAACTGCCTGGCAGCAGCTGCAAAAGCAGCGGCTTGGCTGAAGAGAAGCTCAGGGATTCTTGGGGAGTCTCCCCAGGCAGAAAGGGCTCAGAAACACTTCCCTTTGCTCCCCTGTGGTGGGAGAGCCTGTGGGGAGGAGTGGAAAATGCTCCCCAGCGCTCTTGGTTGGCTGGGGGTGGAGCAATGGGTGTGGCCTGTATGCATATGTATGACCCACGTTTGTTTGCGAATTAGGCATTTTGCAAGACCCTGACAGGACCTGTTCCTCGTGAAAGGTGAGGTATTACTGTATTTCATTACAGGTGGGCAAGCTGTCAGTGGTTGAAGCAAAGCTGATGGTGCAATGAACCTGACTGATTAAATATAAACCTTCATGAAATGAGTGTGATTTCTCTTATGAAATCCATGGACTGTGTGGGAATGAAATGCAACTACTCAACATGAACAAGATGACTGAGGCCATTAATAAGAAACATCTTACATTTGGGAGGGGAGAAGAAGTGAGGCAGGTGTGGGTAGATGGGGTTGGAATGACAGGAGAACATTAACAGACACCACAATAGGAGATCAAAGACATTCACAGGTTACAGGTTATTCTGAGTTGGAAGGGACCCACAGGATCATCTAGACCTCTCATTCTTCTCTAGTAAAGGCAAACTGGAACTACGTATGGCTAATATAGTTCCAGTCATATATGCCTAGTGGCTCTTTTCACATGTATATTGCATGATGTTATAGCTACAGCAATTAGGTGTTCAACAGTTTAAAATATATCAATCATGGCAAAGTAGGTAGCCCTGGGTAGCAACAAAGTTTGAATCCTTTGCATCAGGTTTTGTTGCCATGAGCTCCACAGTGTGTAGACAGAACATCAGTTTTTTATTTCAGGCCCTTTTCCTTTTCACAGGCCATTCTCATGAGGTTATAACTTACTGAGGCAGGAAAATTAAGGTGAAAATAGTACAGTTGCAACAATAGAGAGAGATATTTCATGTGAATGAGTCAATTATTTCCGTTACAGTTTTTAAACCATCATAAATGGGTTATAGTAAGAATAATCACAATAGAGAAAGCCAGAAAATTACCCTGAACTACAGGAATAGAAAGTAATAAAATAAGATTGAACTAAAACATTCTACAGGTAAATGTAAGAAGTACAGCCAGGAAAATAGACACAATTAATACATTTACCTGTTTCTCTGAGAGAATGACTCTACCTAAGAGTTGATTTTCAAGACCTTTCATGGTCACAGAAAAGTCAATGATGGAGGTTCGAGCACTAATTTCAGGAGTGTAATATGGATTTGAAAGTTTTGTAGTAATGTAAAGTCTGAAGCCATCCATAACATCTACTTCCTTATCACCAACTTTCACCTTAAGAAAAATATTAAGAAGAAGTCTTGAGATATCAAGTACACACTTTCAGATACTCCATATAGGAAAAAAGGTTACATTTTTTCTTTTAAAGGCATAAAGATCCAGCTTAAAATTATATATCTGATTCAAATAATTTGCTGGCAATGTCTATGGACCACTTCACATGGCCCATTCACAGATCATTTCAATTTTTAAAAATTATCATAAGGAATAAGAAACTGTATACATTAAATATATTAAGCTTTTGTGATCTTAACCTCTACCTTATTTTAATTAGTATTAATCAAATTTAAATATTTTTTTTTCTTCTTTAGTCCCATATTTATTAGGACTTACTTTGTTAAGGGTAAGGGTAGGGGGAGGAAAGGGGCATTTCCATTTCTTTGTTCATTTGTTTTATTTTTACCTTGTTAGCTGAACCTGTTTTAATTATGTTTCTTTCCAAAACATTATCAAGTGCTGGGTCAAGCTCTTCTCCAACATCTTCTACTAAAAGAGGTCTTCCCAAACAAAGGCTGTCTTCTAAGTGATTTCTGAAATACTTGTGATTCAAGGAAGTAACCTAAAAATAAAAAGATAGACCTATATATTACATTATGCCCAGTTACCAAGCTGTTTATTTTATATTTATACATTATTTCATTATATTTAATTTAATGCCAAAAACAATGATCTGAAGAGTAGATTAGTATTACGGTAGAGATTGTGACCAAATTAAAAGGCAGCACTAGAAGACCATATTCTCTCTCAGACCTCATGGAATGAAAACTTCTATTTTCAGCTGCAAACGTAGAAGCAAAGCAGTACTGAGCACTTGCAGTTTTGATGTCCCATGCGTGCAACTCGAGAAATTCACAGTAAAAATTCGCAGGAACTTTTTAGTACCTTCCATTTTACCCTGGATAACATCCCCAGGTCACACTGCAGCAGGGTCAATTCCAAGACCGGGGCTCTTTAAGGTTTTTTTCTGCCCCTTGAAAATTAGTGGGTTATATCAAACAAGACTTTAGCTTTTGCTTTAAAAAGTAGTCCTCAGTGTAACTGTGAATAATTTTCAACATGTGCACAAAGCATATTCAGCTTAAGCTTTAACAAAGCTATAAACAAACTCATAATAATTTTTAAGTTAGCTAGTTAGGCAACAATTAACGTGTTCTACACCAAGAAAACAATCAACATGAAAGTGGTAGTAATACTCTCAGAGCCACTCTATTATCACCCTTCAAGGTCCTCTTCATGGTTTTCACAGACTTTTTCTTAAGGTGGTTTATTGGTGTAATTATAATTGTAGCAAGTGAGGACTTTCTTGTATTTTCACATTTACATTAATGCAAACGTGTGTTGGTACATCTTGCCTCAGACTGCACATTGTGGCAGTACTGTATATTTGCAGAATATTTAGTACCTGACATCCATACTAAAACAACACAAATTATCAATAATTTCTAAGTAAAAGATTATTAAAATATGATTTTGTGGATCATCACTTGTAAATATTTGTATGAAATTTTATTAATCAATGACACTGTAGTTGGTGTATTTATCCTAATACAGTAATACTTCCCAGTTTGCGAGGAACGGGTCTCCCCAAGGTCTTGCAAAATGTCTAATTCGCAAACACACATGGGTCATTAATATGCATACAGGCCACACCCATCGCTCAACCCCCAGCCAACCAGGAGCACTGGGGAGCATTTTCCACTCCTCCCCATGGGCTCTCCCAGCACAGGGGAGCAAATGGAAGCATTTCTGAGCCCTCTCTTCCTGGGGAGACCCTCAGAGAATCACTGGGCTTCTCTTCATCTACACTGCTGCTTCTGCAGCTGCCCCTGGGCTGCTGCCACCATGCTTCCACTGCCTCTATAGTTGGAAAGCTCCGGGGCCAGAGTGGAAGGGGGTGTCCCTGGGCTCTGGTTGGCGCTCATGGAGCCTGGGAAACCTTAACTTTGAAACACTGCAACACTTGGGGCCCCTTATGGTGGGAGATGGAGTCAGAGTTTCTTTCCCTGTAACTGTGGGGGCCACGATACATACATCTGCTTGTCCCGAGTCCCTTCCCCCTGCAGTAGCAGGGCAAGGGCATGAGGGAACAGAAGCCTCTCCCGATGCAGAAGCTGCAGGGATGTGGGCACATCCTGGCGCTGCCCCATCACAGCACACAGTGCTTGCCCCACCGCTGCCATGGCCAGCCCAGCCCCACTTTTGTGGGGCAATTTTCCTGGGGCTACGTCATCACCAGGTGCACTGGGTGTGCAGTCCCTGGGCATAGACTGCATTGCCTGTAGCCATGGAAACAGTAACACACACCCGGCGGGGGTCAGTCCTCCGGCTTGGCTTAGATTAACAGGGTATGGCGTGATTTGTGGTGGCGCTGCACTGGGTCTCAGCAGCCGCGTGGGGCATCCCATGGCGTAAGCCTTCTGCAGTAGGGACCAGGTGTGGAGACACACAGGAGCGGGGCAGGGACTGGGGCACAGCGCCGCGGGACTATAAATACCACGGGTGGCGAGCGAGAGGCACAGTGCACCCTCCCATGGGGCCGGGCCAGTCACGCCCCACAGGGAGCACTGGTGCCACCCCTCAGCGAAGGAGAGGCACTGCGCATGTGTCGGCTGGGAAGCTCCACAAATGCCTGAGCCAGATTTATGAGGAAAATTTCTCACAAACCAGCGAGGTCACAATGGAGAAGTTGCAATGCAGGGAGCGTTAACACACATGGGTTAACATACATGTACCTGGTTTCTCTTTTTTTTTTTTTTTTAAGTTTTTTCTTTTTCTCCCGGGCTGGGGGGCGGGGTGGTGGTGTGGTGCGGCCCTCCCCATGCCCCGGCTTTTCTTCCCTCACCGCCGCTGGAGTGCTGCCGGCCACGGGAGGCACCAGGTCTTCCGGAAGACAGACAAGATCGGTGGCTTGGAGGAATACCCCATTGGACAGAGAGGAAACTACTGGGGAGGGACTGGAGAGCTTTTAAAAGCTACAGCACAAGACAAACCAGCTCTCTCTGGCCCTCGCTTCACCCACCGGAATCTCTGCCGCTCCTATGTCTCGCTCCTGCTGCCGTTCCTCCCAGCTGAATCCATGGAACATCAATACCATCCGCTACCCCTCGCTAACACCCATCCTTCCCTGATGATAGCTGGCAGACATCGCTACCGTTTTTATCCGTATTTTGCTGTTCTTGGGACTTTCTTTTGGGGATTGGTGTTTTGGTGAGGTTTGGGGTTGAGGGATTCCATTGCACTGGGAGTGGGGTCCGTCATGTGTGGGAGGGGAAATCCTGGTTTTATGTTCCCTGCTGCTGATATCGCTTGCACACAAATTATTTCCCATTTTATACTCCCTGTTCCCTTTTTTTTTTTTGTAAATAAATCCTGTTATACCTCTAAGGATCTCTCATCCAAAGAGTGATAAATAACCCTTTACCGGTCTTAAACTGAGACAGGAGGCATGACTGTACTTACACTACTCTGAAAACATGTCTATTATCAGACATTGCCCACCCAAACTACTTTCCAGCAGTTTATGTTTCATTAACATAAATTCATAAACAAATCACAGAATCACAGAATCACAGAATACTATGAGCTGGAAGGGACCCACAAGGATCATCTAGTCCAACTCACCATCTAACACCCGTACAGAGACCGAACGCACGCCCCAGAGTGGTGAACATAAACCTAGATCCCTCACAGTCTGACAGGCCACTCCAAGATGCAGGATCACAGAATCACAGAATCACAGAAAATTATGAGTTGGAAGGGACCCACAAGGATCATCTAGTCCAACTCACCATCTAACACCCGTACAGAGACCGAACGCACATCCCAGAGCGGTAACACAAACCTAGTTCCCTCACAGTCTAGCAGGCCACTCCGAGCCGGAAGGGGCCCAGGGTCATCCAGCCCTACACCCCCCAGCTAGACCATGTCACTAAGCTCCTCGTCCAGTCTTCTCTTAAACACCTCCAGGGATGGCGACTCCACCACCTCCCTGGGCAGCCCATTCCAATATGCAATTACTCTCTCTGTGAAAAACCGCTTCCTAACGTTAAGATTGAACCTCCCCTGGCGTAGCTTGAGGCCGTGCCCTCTCGTTCTGGTGTCGTCAGCCTGGAAGAAGAGGTCTACACCCATCTGGCTGCAACCTCCCCGCAGGTAGTTGTAAACAGCAATGAGGTCCCCTCTGAGCCTCCTCTTCTCCAGACTGAACAGTCCCAGTTCCTGTAGTCGCTCCTCATAGGGCCTGCCCTCCAGTCCCTTCACCATCCTCGTTGCCCTTCTCTGCACCCTCTCAAGCAGCTCAACATCCCTTTTAAACTGGGGAGCCCAGAACTGCACGCAGTATTCAAGATGGGGTCTGACCAGCGCTGTGTACAGGGGGAGGACAACCTCCCTGGACCGACTGACCACACTGTTCTTGATGCAGGCCAGGATGCCATTGGCCTTCTTAGCCACCTGGGCACACTGCTGGCTCATATTGAGTTTCCTATCAATCAGTACACCTAAGTCTCTCTCCACTTCACTAGTCTCGAGCCATTCCTCCCCCAGCCGGTAGCGGTGCATGGGGTTGTTATGGCCGAAGTGAAGAACCCGGCACTTAGTTATGTTAAATCTCATGAAGTCAGTGGGGTCACTGCTACTAATAGGCTTCAAATGTACACTTCCATATCTAGCCAAACCTCAGATCTACCAAAACGCATCTGAGATCTTCTTTATATCCAGATTTTATATTAATTCACATATCCAGATTTTATATTTATTCACATTATGTGAATCATTGAATTGAAGTTTTGTAAACTAAGAGTTTCTATGGATTATCAAACACCAGCATTCCTATTACCTGAAGTTCATTTCTGCCTTCCTTATTTTTTATCCACATTTTGCCCTGTGCCTGTGGATCAATTAATAAAGGATAACGAGATGCTTTAGTGACAATGATTCCATTCTGTATGGATAAGTCATCACTTGGCAATCCTTGCAGGTTCCATTCACTTATAGTTGGCGCATCAGTCAACATTTCTATGAGGTTCAAGTTGTTACAAAAGGGTATTTTTCGGCTTTCCATTTCTTTTTGCCAGTCACTTAGTAGCAGACTGCGGAACTCTTGGTTAAAAGGACCAGCATAGGACAGAAAAGCTGTGGCCAAGAGTACATCACCTTAAAGAGAAAAAAGCGGGGGGAGGAAAAAAGAAAACAAGGCATTACAACTTTGCCCATTCAGGTAATGAATGAGTTGTTTCCTTCTCTAGCTGTTACATGTTTTAGCTGGTAACTGAAGAACACACTCTCATCCCTAAAGAACAAAAATCAGCCTTTTTTTCCAAGGCTCATTACACAACAAGACAATGCTACATTTCATTAGATGCTGCATTTACTTTACCCTTCTAGTGCAACTGTAGGAATCAAGAGATGGGCATCTGACAGCTCACCAAGGTCAACTCAACACATACCAGATCTTGCATAAGCAGGACATGGAAGAATAAACTTACTCATAAAATTCCAGTTTCATCATTTCCTTGCAAAATCATGATAATAGGCTTAAAAAGTATTTTTAGAGGGAAAAAACAACATTTATTTATAAGTACTAATTCAAGTAAATTAATTGTAATCAATTATGACTACTGCTACTAAAAATTGTAACTGACATCATTATGGAGGTATTAAATGTGACAGGTTTGAATCTTCTGTTTCACTTCAAAATTTTCCCCCAAAGTTTCATGACACCATAGCTTGGGGTGGGGTTGTACCTCTGAAGTAAGAATGCAAGTTTCAAACTGGACAAGATACCATACTTTTCTATTGAGCACTAATAGTTCTTAGACGTTTTCAAGTTATCTGTATGAAACCCATGATGCATTTGCAGCAAAGGTATACCATATTTTTAATAAGTCAATACACATATACATATTATACAAGCAAATACTAGCTACTATAATACAACCTATACAACAATATCTGATTTTTACAGCCTTTCAAGGCAAAAGTCAGAGAAGAAATTTTAGCCCACAGTAATGGACAAATTTCATTTATTGACCAAACTAATAAACTAATTATTTATTACAAAGTACTTTAGTTTACAAGTCCAAATGTATAAAATTAAAATTAACTTCTGAGATAAAGGTTTTATGAACATTAGTAACTGCAGTTAAAATATTGATTTCTACATAAAAATGTCAGTGCCTGAATTACCAGTTTTTTTCTCCTCCATATGAATTCTCAATTATACACATTTTATTGTTACTTGCTAATATATCACTGCCTTCTGACTGTTGCCTACAAACATCAATGAAGTTAAAACATTACTGTCCCAAATATGTCCCACCACATTCATTAAGTCTTTCTTTAAAATATAAACTTTAGCCTCATATTGTATTTAGTGTGCTTTAGCACGGGAACTACAATTATCTTCATTTTAGCAAGAGGGGTCTAAACTACAAAGGAAAATCTTGAAAATTAAATGCTTTCAGTTTCACTACCCATTACAACTAAATCAAGTCACTTCCAAGTTCAAAGGTGTGGGAAAAAACTTACCCACTAGCCTCTTTGTTTGCACAGCAAATTCTTTACTTTGTTCTGTCCACCTCTCTTTTTCACCTGCTAAACCACTTATAAGACTTGAAGCAGTTTGCATTTTATGTCGGCAACGCTCAGCATCTTCCAGCAAAGTCTAGAGAAAACCATACACCAAAAAATATGGCTTATAGTCATGTACCTGAGAGATCAGAAAAATCTCTACATCTTATTAAACCATTAAATAAATGACAGCTGAAAAATATATTCTCAAGTATTTGTATCACTTTGCAGAGAAGGAGAGAAAGTGAGATGAAAAAAATATCAGGACAAACTATCAACATCAGTCAGAAACACAAATCAACTTTTTAATATTTCTGTTCTTAACTTACATTTTGGCATATTGTTAAATAATATGCAAAATTCCTAGTACCTACTAACTCTATGGAATTCTACCTAGAATTTCAAATACATTGTACAAACGTAACAAATAAATGAAAATGGATGTTTCAACAGTAGGCACTAAACAAAGAAACCAAATAAAATTATTTTTTGAGGAGCTGGGAGGGAACCAAAGAGGCAGTATCCAAATAATCCCTTATCTGCTGTCGATCAACATCCTTTCCAAGGAATAATAGTGAAATTAAAAGAATGCATTAAGCATTCCTTAAAGTAAGGGTAGAAACTCCTTATCTGTGAAGAGCAGTTCACCTGTTTCTCTCTCACTGCATTTTCATACTCTGCCTGCACAATATCTAATTCTTCTTGCTTGGCTCCCAGTTCCTCTTGAGCTTTCTGCAGATCCAGCATAGCAGAGGTTAGGCGATTCTCCTGAATTGCTAAATTAGCCTACAGGGCATACAAATATAAAACTGTATCAACACATGGAGAGTTTCAAAGCATTTGTATAATGCATTTCAAAGAGTTTTCCTGTACTACATTTCAAAATAAAACTGTTTTTCAGAGACTTCATCATTCAGTAAAACCTTTTACGTGAATTTTACGACAAAGCAACTCCTTATTGCAGATAGCTGCAGTTAAGCAGTTGGTTTAACATCAATTAGAAAAAAAAATTATTAGAAGAAGCCTTTGACACGGTTTCCCTTGGTAAGCTTCAGCAGAAACTCTTAGAGCATGGACTGGATAGAAGCATTTCATATTGGGTTAGGAATTGGTTGGATGGACGAGCTCAGAGAGCGTAAGTGAATGGTGCCACAACCAGCTGGCAGCCAGTCACTAGTGGAGTCCTGCAGGGATCAGTGTTAGACCTGGCACTNGAGGGGAGATTGCAGTCGGGTGGGTGTGGATCTCTTCTCCCAGGCTGATGACACCAGAACAACAGGACATGGCCTTAAACTACACCAGGGGAGGTTTAGACTGGATGTTAGCAAGAGGTTTTTCACAGAGAGAGTGATCGCTCATTGGAATGGTCTGCGCAGGGAGGTGGTGGAGTTGCCATCCCTGGAGAAGTTTAAGAGAAGACTCAATGAGGAGCTCAGTGATGTGGTCTAGATGGTGGGAGGCTTGGATGGATGGAGTGTGGTGCCCATGGTTCGACACTTGTGGGCCTGATCCCTGGGTGGGCGTTCGCTTGGGAGTTGGACTAGATGATCCTGTGAGTCCCTTCCAACTCAGAATAACCTGTGAACACCTGGGAATACCTGTCAATCTTCATCTGACACAAAAGCTAGGTCTGACCTGGCTTGCAGAAGAGCCAAATGCCACTAGAAGTCTATTTGACATCTTTAATCAATATGTTTTGTCTAACTACAAATCTTGCTTCACTCTTGGTCATTGCTATTACAAATAAGCTGGTCTGTGTTAAAATCATGCTTGACCATGTTGTTCCTGACTTTTACTCAAACTATTTGGTCCTGGTTTTTTCTAAATAACACTGCTAAAGAAAGCCTCTATTCAGTCTTCTTATGAACTGAGATCTGGAATATTTAAAGAAACAGCTAGTGAGTTTTTTCTCTACTTAATCCTTAATTAAGATAAAGCAACTGCAGTAGTGAATTTAACTAGATGACAAGTGTTTCAACCCCATTCAGAAGGGGTCCAGAGGCATAAAACTGTACAATCTCTTTCATGATTTTGACAACTTACAAGTGCAAGTATATTTCAAATATATTTTATTGTAGAATTACAGATAATAAATTGCTAGAGAGGTAAGCACTAGTTCAAATAAGGCAGATGAAGTTTCCAGCAGATTAAATCCCCAAGTGCAAGCATGTGGGGAGGAGAAGGAACCAGGGGTATTTGAGACTAAGAGTTACCTTTAAAGGTAATACTTCTTTGTTGATGGAAAAAAATACAGCCATAGCTTTGGTCCATGAGCAAAGGCCAGCAACATTCCCACATACTCTCTTAGCTGTCTCAATGTTGTAGTCTGGCATTTCAAAATAGGGGCTCAAAAGTTCTACCACTTCTTCATTAATTGTGTCCTTTGGAAATTGCTGAAAAAGATTTAAAAGTCCAATAAACATAATTTATGTAATAAGTGCAGACAACTAATATGAAGTTTTTTGTCTCATGCATCTTTAAGGGCTTTACAAAGTCATTCTATTCTGTTCCATATTCTTACAAAATGGAAAAACTTGTCTTCATCTATTGTCTTGGCTATCTTACATTCACTTTTACCATTACACAGCTGATTGTTGATACAAAGTATCACTAATATCCTGCTTGAATTTTTGCTTAAAACAGAATAAGTGTCTTAGCAATCTTCAAAAAGAAAAGGAAAATCTTAGCTCTGGTTCTTAAACACACATTCTGCAAGACAGTCCTTTCAAAGTCCAAACCGGCTATCTTATCCTTACATTATCTTATCTGACTAGTGGAACATATTTCATCAGAGGATTTATTTTGACAGTCTCTTTTTCTCTACTTCCATTTTTCCTTCTAAAAAGCTCTCCATTCCCTCCCTAGAATTTATTTACAAGGTACAATGAAAGTAAATTGCTGACGAACTTGAAAAATAGCTGTTCCCTGAAGCACAAATAGGTTTAGTTATGCACAAAAAAAATGAAAGGTTGAAGCCATTCCATGAATTAAAAATTCTTACAAGTAGGTGCAATGTGAATACTACATAAATAAAATCCATGGCACTACTAACTATACAAACTTGGACAAGCCTGCAACCTGTGATTTCCCACTGACCAGTGACAGATTAAGTAAACTCTAAATGCAGAAATCAGTGATGATAACGTCAAGTGGGGCAGGATGAGGTACCATTTATTCCAACTAGATTAATTGTAATATTATTAGTTTAAGTTATAAAAAAAAAATTGTTTCCCAGTTACTCTTTCCATTTCCCTAGAGACATGCTACGGACCTAAAAATCTCAAATTTAAAAAAATTCTGATTGTGTTCATCCTAATAATAAACTATTCTTTTGCAAGCCAGAGCACAAGTTGTAGTGTTGAAAATTAATGAAAAGTTAGATAACAGAAAAAATGTTTTCTATCAGCTTTAGTGAAACACATAAGTAATGGCTTTTCAAACCAAATTCTTAAAGCTTTGAATCATTTGTCACTGAAAGTAATTTCATTGCCTTACTTAGGAAAAACTGTAATTTATTTATGACATGACTTTGCCAGAGGATTCAAATTCATTTCATTATTACATACTTATTTTTAAGCCCTTAACATTTCAGATGTCTTGTGTGTCTGATTCTTCTTGCACATTTGTTTTCCTATGAACACCAGAAAAAACATTGTCCCTTATTTTCCTATAGAAAAAAAAATATGGAAAGCAAAGTTGCACAAGGACCTGTAAATTCTGCAAGAAGTTCCCTGCTGTCATCAGTTTCAAAGATTCTTGCCATGATGGGACAGCACAGCATTTTTCCTTATCAATTTTCACATTCTTCAGTTTACGCTGGAAGAGCAGTAGCACACAGTCCATGATACGCATAATGAGGTGAGGAGGTCGGCCAAGTGTGCGGACAGTGGCAATATCTGTCGGTTTGATTGTCTATGAATTTAAAACAAATGGTAAAGCAATTACTGTTATTGTTTATTTAATAAGACATAGAACATAGGGTCACCAACAATATTATTACATGGGAGAAAAAAAATATGTATTATTTTTACCTCTAAAAAAAGCATGCAACTAGAGGGATCTTCAAACCAGATTTTCAGTAACTCTTATCAACTCCTAGGAAACCTCAGCACAGCACCTCCATAGCAGAACCCAAAAGCTTAAAAGCTACCATGCACAGTTTTGAAAAAGCAAAGAGAAAAACAGCTGGAAATTTTACTTCTTTTTTTTTAATGCAAACATATTGACCAGAAACTGAGTCTAAAAAGAAAAATATATTCTGTTGACATCTACCAAATGAAGGTGAACTGAGGAAACCAGTGAGAAGGCCTGATATACACACATATTTGCACCTTCTTATCTATCTTACTAGGAATATTCCTGGTATAAAAGCAGGCCTGTGAGAAAAATAAATCATAATAATATATGAAGGCCCTATTAGGTAAGGCCAACTGAGCCTAAGGTGCAAGTCCAACACTGTAACTCACAACTCTACTGCAGTCATGATCAGAAAGGACTATCAGTAAAGTTTACTGAGGATGCCTCCTGAGAGAAGAATTGCTTTGAGCAGCAGCACTTACTGCACCACATACAGAGAAAAGACACACTGAACAATGGTAACCGCTGAGGGCAAATCCACTCCTATAACAAACACCGCTCTAATCAGAAGCTTTAGTTATGCAAAGGCAGTTTAATCAGTCTGAGAATATGACAGTGACAAACAGTAAGCAATAGGTTACTGCAAGTGTTACNCCTTGTGGGTCCCTTCCAATTCACAATATTCTGTGATTCTGTGATCTTGCTTCTAGCCTAGCACATACCTTACTGGGAAATCATGAAGGAAGGTCTTAATTACTTTTGTCTATATTTCAATAATGGGATTGTAAATTATTACACATAATCCAGATTACATTCCTTTTTATGGGGTTTGGTTTTTCTTCAATAATTTGCTGCTCATTGGGTTCAGTGTGTAACAAATAATTCCGCAGAGTTTTTCCAGATATCTGTATGGAAACTTTAACCAGTGTTTCTTAGTGACTGAGGAGATTCAGCCCTGTCTTTTTTGCTAGCATATAAATTGTGGCAAAAATGTTGCATTTAATTTCTATTTATTTACTTACTTAAAAGCACATCTAAGTCTTACTGAATTTTGACAATTCTTACTCAAACTTTAAAAAACTCATCTCACTATGTTTAGAAATGCTTATAAGCTGTTCTGTACATACCTGTCTCTTAATGTAGCATTTACCAGTCCTAAAACATGTAAAAAAGGGAGTGAAATAGCTAATCACAGATTTATTTTTCCATTTGGGTAGCAACCTTTACACAGTAATCCCTTAATACTTTGCAGGTCACCATTCATGGGTTCAATACATCACAGGGGCTGGGGAGTCCGTGTCTGTACCGTATTTAATGTATTTACCATATTTCCCCTATTCACAGCTACTTCACAGATTTTGCTTATTGCAGCATGTTTCTGGAACTGAGCCCCTGTGAAATTCAAGGGATTACTGTATTTATGAAATATCTTAGTAGGCATTTGTCTACACTCCAAGCTCCCTGATAACTTCTAATAGGTATACTTCAGATTCCACTACTGCTCCTGCTCATGGCAAAATGCCCTGAGTAACATTCTCATACAGTTAGCTGAACGGATATTAAAAAAAATATTATGCAAGATCAACTAATATTAAACTTTTTTCATCTTATAGATATGGGTAAAGTGCTATCATTCTATTAAAAAATCTTTTAAAAAAAGAGTATGTTGAAAGAAATGAAGTCCCATGGTGAATGCTAGAAAGTTTGGTAATGCTACAACTTGTAAGAAAAAACTCTTTTTTTTTTTTAAGAAACCAGAAAACAGCAGACCAGCAAACTTGTTCAAAATGCAAGTTATTTGTGAAAACTTAAACTAGGAGGTTTAGATTTAGGTGA
Organism: Pitta sordida; assembly: GCA_013390025.1. Taxonomy (NCBI): domain Eukaryota; kingdom Metazoa; phylum Chordata; class Aves; order Passeriformes; family Pittidae; genus Pitta; species Pitta sordida. The sequence goes on along the minus strand of WEKX01026541.1, from coordinate 13,241 downwards.
CATTGTAATTGGATTGACATGGAAAGCACTTCTTCGCACTCATTGCACACAAGTCATTTAATAACTGTATCAACATTCAGTTACTGGTCTAATATCAACCTGCTGCACATCATGTATCAATTACAGTTTCAAATGAAAGTTAAAACTTCCCTTCGTCTAAAACGGCCTATTTGGGGTTTCGTACTTGTGTGAAAAAAGAAAACTAAAACTGAACCGAAAAAAGCCTCAAAATACGTATATTTATTTGCATACATTTTCTCTCAACTGAATACTTATGCAATGCACATGCAATCTTATATTTCACAGGTTATTCTGAGTTGGAAGGGACTCACAGGATCATCTAGTCCAACTCCCAAGCGAACACCCATCCAGGGATCAGGCCCACAAGCGTGGAAACATGGGCAACACGCTCCATCCACCCAAGCCTCCCACCATCTAGACCACATCACTGAGCTCATCAAGTATGTCATCAAGTCTTCTCTTAAACACCTCCAGGGATGGCAACTCCACCACCTCCCTGCGCAGACCATTCCAAAGAGTGATCACTCTCTCTGTGAAAAACCTCTTCCTAACATCCAGTCTGAACCTCCCCTGGAGTAGCTTAAGGCCATGTCCTCTCCTTCTGGTGTCGTCAGCCTGAGAGAAGAGATTCACACCCACTTGACTGCAACCTCCCCTCAGGTAGTTGTAAACAGCAATGAGGTCACCTCTGAGTCTCCTCTTCTCCACGCTGAACAATCCCAGTTCCTGTAGCCACTTCCCATAGGGCTTGTCCTCCAGTCCTTTCACCAACCTTGTCGCCCTTCTCTGGACCCTCTCAAGCAGCTCAACATCCTTCTTAAACTGGGGAGCCCAGAACTGCACACAGTACTCAAAATGTGGTCTGACCAGCGCCGAGTACAGGGGAAGGACAACCTCCCTAGTCCGACTGACCACACTGTTCCTGATACAGGCCAGGATGCCACTGGCCCGCTTAGCCACCTGGGCACACTGCTGGTTCATATTAAGTTTCCTGTCAATCATGACTTCTAAATCCCTCTCCATTTCACCACTCTCCAGCCACTCATCCCCCAGCTGATAGCAACACCTGGGATTGTTATGTCCAAAGTGAAAAACCCGGCACTTAGTCTTCTTAAATCTCGTATTATTGGTGTCTGCCCATTTCTCTAGTCTGTAAAGGTCCCTCTGAAGCGCCCTCCTACCCTCTGGCAGTTCAACATTTGCCCCCAGCTTGGTATCATCCGCAAACTTGCTGATGATGGACTCAATTCCCTCATCCATATCGTCAATAAAGATGTTGAACAGTGCCGGGTCTAACACTGATCCCTGTGGGACTCCATTAGTGACTGGCAAAGACATCCATCATCTTAATAGTAAAATAATGTCATACATGGTCCAAATACTAACCTGTAAGGCTGCTTCTGCCTCTTCCAAAGCAGGCTTAGCAGCCTCCAACTTCTCTTCAGCAATGGCTTTGTCAGCTGAGATACTGTCTACAATAGCTTGAGCTTTGTCTTTCACTTTCTGAACTTCACCCTTCACATTCTCAGCAGCCTCTGCTTTTACTGTAACTTCTTTCAGCACCTAGAATGTGATAAAATCCACATGCTAAATACTAAACGTTTAGTTAAAATAATATATAAATTTTTGTCGTAAAATTATATCTGTTCAATTCCAATCCCACAAATCTCAAATAAGATTAATTTCTCCAAGATTCCTTTGTTCCAACACTTAACTTCATTTTACTTGGTTATTCTTTTCAAAATAGAAGAAATAAGAGCAGAAAAAATTAAACAGCAATACACTTTGAAGGCCGTACATACCATGTCAGCTTTTTCATTCGCAATTTGAAGTTCCTTTTCTTTTACCTCCAGCTCTCTGCTTAGAGCAGCCACTGACTCAGAGGCCTCTTTCAATTTTTCCAGTCCAGTATTTATTCTGGAGTTAAAAAGCAAAATAAAAAGCATACAATTCCCTATGTAATTTACATTGCATTTTCCAAATTATTCCATCTGTAGAATGAATCACATCAATCAGAATTAACAATAGCAAAAGATGTTTTACACCAAAAATAAAAGTTGGACAAGAACTTTCATGCAAGTGTCTGATGTCTTCAGGATCAATAAAGTGAACAATGAAGTACAAAAATAAAGTTTGTGGCTTTGAATTTAACTCACTTCTAACTCAAACAGTATGTCCTTATCATTGGATAAAAATCCTATATGTTGACTCCATGTATTTACTGTCTCTATTGAGCTCCAAGCTGGGACTCAAAGGACTATACAACATACAGCACTTTCCTATCACTAAGATTCTGAGAAATATATCAAATAACTATTTCTTTTTTGAAGAGGATACTGAAAAGAAACCAAAGCAACTCAAAGAGAGTAACAGAAAAATAGTATTGGGGTAAGACTTCTCTAATTCAGAATTAAAACTCCAATTCAACAGTGCCTTTTCTATCAAAAAGTAAGTCTTCACTTAGGACTTTTCAGACAAGTTTAAGCGGCCTCTACAGAGTCTGCTATTGCAAAGGCTAAGCAGTACTTGGTCAGCTGAACAAATACAAGAGAACAGACAAAGTGTTAACACCTGCCAAAACAAGTGCAACTAAGGTACTAAGGTTAAGTGAAACTAAATATCACACATGAACTAACCTGGTACATCTGCAGGTAGAAAACTGGACCAGACACCTCTGTTCTACAAGTCTTCACCCAGAGGTGAAGGTTACTACAGATTCTAACTCAATTTGACTTTGAAGCCAAAGAATGTTTCAAAGTGAAATAAAGTAGTCTGAGTCTTTCTTAAAGGTTTCCAGCTATTTTTGATAATCTTTTAAAATTGAGAAGACAGTTTTTCTTAAGAGTGATGCCAATTCATAAAGTAAATGCTAATTTTACATTTTAATTGAGTGTTTCTAACATGAAGATGTATCTGCAAATAGATCTCATTAGTTTCATAAAGCATCTAAAAACAGGAACGAGTATATCAAAACCACTTAAATCATCTACAACTATTTTAAAAAATAAGCTCAGCAACCTAAGCAAGGCTCTATAATCAGAAAACCCAATCCACCAAAGTTATTTCTTACATGTTCATCATATCAGGACAATACAACTGTTCAGAAAGAAAACAAATGTTTCTGTTCAGTAAAATAAATGCTATTGTGAATACTTTATGAAATTACATGTAGATGTTTTCTTTTACTCACTAAAACACATGGGAATAATTTATATTCACTTCTTTTCCCACATCTTAATTTTTAATACTTCACTAATCTTCTTCCCCATCCAAATATATATAGTCTTTAACTTCCATGAGATGAGCAATTACATTGATCAAGTTACACCTTTACATAATTTTAGGAATTAAAAAAAACCCTTTTGCTGTACAAGGAGACAAGGCATGAATTGAAGTGTATCAGAATATACCTATCTGGGGAAGAAAAGTACAGAAAGAGAGTAGTACATGGAGTAGTTTACCTTTTAGCTAACGTTTGCACTTCAACATGCTTTTCTTTGTACATGGTTTTATATCCCTGAATAAAGGAGAGGTAAGATCTGGGAGTCACATGTGTACGACGTCTGTATCTTTGAAAGTAATCAGAACACTTTTCTGCCACTCCATCCTGGAATGAGCCCATACATTGCACAATTTCCTTCTTTGTATCAGCAGTGCAGTCCATATCAAATGAGGACAGGAAATGTTCAGACACTTAGGAAAAAAAGTAAACCTAAATGTAAGTAAATATTCAGGAAAACATTTTAGCTTATAAACAAGGCAATATAAAACAAGACAGCATGTATTCTATAGGCATTCACTCAGCTTCTGGAACTCCAGTTTCTTTACTCTTCACCATCATATTCTGAACATTATTCCACACTTCTTGGTAAAAGGTAGACCCAAGGACCTGGCATTCTTTCACCTGCAAAGGCTTTATCACTCTGAACCTGGCTGACTGCTAGCTGCCAGGGACTGGGTAATCACAGACTTCCTCTGTATGCCATATCAAAGGCACAGTCACAAATAATCTCTTTCTATAGCACTAGTTTTGCCTTCTTTACTAATGCCTTTAAGCCACCCTCAAGGGGCTTAAGGGGACCTTTTCTTCAAATTGTGTTCAAAACCTTTCTAACCTCTGTTAGAAACACTTCAACAGCTTAACAGAGCANTCAACATCCCTTTTAAACTGGGGAGCCCAGAACTGCACGCAGTATTCAAGATGGGGTCTGACCAGCGCTGTGTACAGGGGGAGGACAACCTCCCTGGACCGACTGACCACACTGTTCTTGATGCAGGCCAGGATGCCATTGGCCTTCTTAGCCACCTGGGCACACTGCTGGCTCATATTGAGTTTCCTATCAATCAGTACACCTAAGTCTCTCTCCACTTCACTAGTCTCGAGCCATTCCTCCCCGAAGGAAGCCTACATCAAATTTTAGAAAAGTAAGTTTCTTATGGTAAAATTCAACACAATTAAAACCATGACCACCAATCAGAAAATTACATATCTGCAAAGATAAAACATACATGTACCTGCCACTAGAGCATCCCTAGGCCATCGGCTGAACCAATCTATAGTGCATCCAGAAATGAGAGCAGGGAACTTTAGAGCCCTATTTCGGAATTTTTCACCTACTGGTGAAAAACAAAGAACTACATGAAGGTTCTGACGGACTCTAGACATGAAGTAGTCATATAGAGCCTCACTCGTCGGAGGTTTACGTGGATGTTCCCTTCTGAAGGAGGGTGTGAGGTCACTAATGATCTCATCAACTTCATCTCGTGCAAATAAGTTTGACACCTTTGAGAAAAAGGAAGATTTTTCATGGTTTATGAGATGATTTGAAATAGAGTACGTAGCATTGCAGGAAGGTGTATATGTCTCAGACACTGACATTATTAGGACCCACCCACTCCCTTAAATCATAACTTTTACTGGAGTGATTCAATTAAACACACTGAAATCCAACTTGCTGTAAATGTAAAGCCCACTCGTCAATGGCTTTGATTTCTTTTCTTTATATTCTAATAACTAGTAGAAATTACTCTGAACTATACCCTTGAAATAATATATAAAGAAATAAATTTATCCCATCTATTCTGGGATATAAATTGACCATATAAAAAATTAACTATCTCATTAGTGAACAGTTAGTTAAGAGGCAAGTTTTTAAAACATCAGTAATGTCACTCAATTTTTTTAAGTTATTTTCATGTTCCTGATGGCTTGTCTTACTCTAACCTAGTATAATAGACATCTCAATTTTTAGTAACACTCTGATAAAAAGCACTTGAGTTTTAGTTTTTGAAAGTATGCCCTTTGAGATATAAAAGAATAATCAAATAAATACGGTTATTCTACCTGGAAAACTATACCTTTTAAAAGCAGAAAAATCATCATGAGAAGGCATCTTACCTCTCCTGATGATAAAACATTGTTCAAGTACTCCAAGAAAGACTCATCTTTGATATCATTGTCTGTAAAAAGAAAACATATGCCTTTGCCTTGCAGTCCTGCTGTTCTGTATAAGAGTTTCAGATCTTCCATCAAGTTTAAAGTGTTGTATGATCTATTAAAAAAATGTTGAATAAATATTTATTTTCTTTTAAAAAGTCTGGTGATAAAAAAGAACCAAGCAAATCTAAGTAAGCAAATTTAAGTACAAAACAATTTCTTGGAATTTAAGGCAAAAAGGTTCTTAGTTCAGATAGATCCTTTTGTGACAGCCTCACCAAGATGCATTTCCACATATGAATCTAAAATTTCTTCTGTACCAAATATAGTTGCAAAAGATTTAAAATAATTTAGTTTCTTTACAATGACATCTGATTTGATTGCCAAAAGTATTTCCTGAATATTTACTTATCCTACAGACACTTTGGGAGGCACTCATTCCAAGACATTTAGAGAAGGATTTATAAGGTTTTTTTCTTTTGTGAATTATTTCAAAAGAAAACACACTAGACTGAACAATATGAAATAAGGCAACATATACTTGAAAAAGACAGCCAAAATACTGGCATATAAATAAGATGTAACAAATTAATGGGCAGGGATAAGGATTTGACTTCCTCACATAGGCAGTATTTCAGATCTTATAAGATAAACTCATATTCAAATATTATAAGAGAAACTCATAAAGGCATTACGGACAGAAAACACCAACAAATACGTTCAGTACAGTTTAATGTAGTGTGTAAAGACACAAATATAACTTGACACTGCTGATATTCCTTCTCATTTGGTGAAACACATGAAACACTTCAGTGTTTCAAAGACGGTAAAAGTTCATAATTATTGCAGAAAATCAAGAAAATTTAGTAAATCTCAAAGGATCTTCATGTCTTTCCACACTACACAACATTGGTCAATCTATGTTAAGCTTACTGTTTCTCTCACTGCAGAGCCCAAGAGACAGTTTCACTTACAGGAAAAGAAAACGCAAAGTCCTTATTTACTGAAATTTCAGCTAATGCTCACCTTGTTAACATTATCTGGAACATATCATAGGCAGCTATGAAGGATGCTAGTCTTGTCAAGCTCTGCTTTCCTGAACCACCAACTCCAACCAAAAGAGCATTTCCACGAGGAGTGCGAATCACACGAGAAATCTGTGTAATACATCAGTCATTTATTTCTACAATGTATAAATGTTATGCACCCAAAAATTCTATGTATCTGCATTAATAAGGTCACATTAGAAATTAAGAAAAAAAAACAAAATATAAAGTTTAAGGGATTCTATGTTACTATTAATATATTCTGTGGGCATTCGTACTTTGCAATATTTTCTAGAAACCTTCCAAATAGTATAGCAACCACTTAATTCCATCACTGTGAATGTTTAGTTATCAGTAGGATTACATCTCACACTTCCACAAAGTACGAGTAAATCTCAACTGTGATTTCTTAGGGAAGTGCTATCACAGTATGACAGATCATTAAAATTGGGAAGAAAATAATAACTTCTCTAATACCATGACTTCAGAATAACTTTGGTAAGATTCATCTCTCTAGGTCCTTTCCTGGTGACCAACACAAGATGTCCCAGGCATGTAAACTTAGGACAAACAGTCTTCAGTATTGTGTGCAGCAAGTAATAATACTGTCTTTATCATCAAACTTGTTAAGCTTCTCATTTACTTGACTGTAAAAAGGTACAGTATTATAGTAAGAATATTTGATCACAGTGAAACATCTCCCAATTCGATCTCCATTCTTGTCCACTTTATTATTTATCTTTTAAACCAAAAGGTAGTAGCTACCTACTACTTCACATTTCCCTTCTATTCAGGACCGTACAATGTGAACAAACAGACCCTTTACTATTCAGAGTCAATAAAGTTTTCAGCATCAATTGTGAACTGCATACAGCACCTGTCGCACTGTCCACAACCAAAACACAAAGCATGAAACATGGAAACAGGTAGAAGGTATTACCTGATGCTGAGAAAATACATCTTTATGTACAAACTTGCTCCACAGCACAGCAGGAACAAGTGGACAGATACAGTACCCAGAAGAGATTACAGTAATTTCCAGAGCAGCACAGAGACAATTGCCTCTCAAAGGCCCGAAATTACCACCCAGCTGGTTAGCAGCTGCACTCCTCTGTTTGAGCAATAATGCAGGGTACTAGCTTCTGGGGTTTTTTATCATGGACACCCCTTTGATAAACCCAGAATTCCATCATGTCAATAAGCAACTTGGCATACCTGTTTTACTTGGCTTTCCTCCAAATTACTTTTTTCCACGCTATTAAAAATAGCAATTCAATTTTAAACCCATTTATTTTACATATTGAGTGCAATGCAATTACTATTTTTCATAGGTTGGTGTTTTATAAGAAATGATAAAATCAAGTATGACTCTTTAAGCATTCATAGTATTTAACTGGAGAAATAAAATTAAATTTCCACATTACCCTTGGAATATTGCTGCACTTTAATTATGGCTATTAGATCTTTTCCAGGCAGAGGCATACAAGACATAAATTGGAAGCTTTGTTCTCTATTTAAGATATCCCTCAGCTTTAACTCATCCATGTCTTATTACATCAGCTCAGATTAGGCATTACCTTAACTCAGTTTATTTAGCTTTCTCTTAGAAGATAGCCCAAGTCTATACAACTGTTACTGCTTTCAAGGATATGGAATCAGAGAAGCACCACATATTCATTTTATCCAAACGAAGAATAATATAATACTTCAAGTATTGACCATCTAGCTACCTAAAGAAGAGATTCATGTGGCTCTTCAGTGAAAAAGAAAAAAAAAACAACAAAAACAGAATATCATCCATTTTGCAGAGAAGACCTTAGAAAGGGACTAATTTTGCAAAATGACAATTATTCACTTCAAAATTTTGAAAACTGCAGATTCAAGGTGTTTGTCAAATACAATTAAATTTGAATTGTTTTGATATTTAATATATATTTTTTTAGGATGGTAGAATGTCATATTCAGTTCTCAATAATTTACGTATTATAAGAAATACAGATAACCTCACCACACAAGTGAGAAAATAGGCGGTTTAATGTTAAAAAAAAAAAAAGTCTCTCCTTTGTATGAGGCCTATTCTGTCTGGACAATTGTATCAAGCTGTGCTGCACTAAAAGTTATGGTCAGGTCCAATCCATATTCAAAGGAATTTTAAAAGTCATGAGCATACTGTGGATCTACAAAAGAAGTTTGGACTACATTTATTCCTACTCTGCTGCGTGTACTCCTTCAGAAATGACCAATTATATCTTAGCCTGAATTTCATTTGATTCATTCCAAAGACAGGAAGGGCTCTTAGAAGAATTAATAAGATGAAAGGCTGAAACAGACGCAGAATAGCTAGCACTATGATCCCAACAGACATATAAGATAGGTATAAAAGAATAGTTCCATTTTCAGAAAAGTTTTTAATAGGTTTTCATACCTAGTCATAGAGTGACAGATCAAATATTTGTTAGCAACAAATTAGTTGCTTCAGGTTTAAAAGCAATTTACCTTGACTCATGCATACCTCTACTCATAGCAGATGAGGGCAAATGAAAACAACAACAACAGATGGTCATCCAGCAACACTGTACCTTAACTAAATGAACCATAGCATCTTCAAAGAAAACCATGTCCATTCCAGTACCACGAACACTCTCATTGTATGTTTGTAAAAACTTATTTAAACAATTCCGTAGCTGGTGAAATGAGGAAATTGGCTCATAGATTTTGGGAATATCTAAATTAACATCCCCTGGTTTTTCATCTAGAATGAAAAGCAAGTAACAAAACCTTAGCAGATTAAATAATTGACAAAGGCTTGGGGATAAATAAGTGAAGATATGTAATGACAAGTCTTACCACTCAGAACCAGGTTTATTATACACAATACACATTATATATTAGATGTACAAATAAGAGCACTCCATGCACCCTGCCTACAAGGAACGGTAAGTTCAGCTACTTAATTCTCAAAGACAAAACCAGACAAAAGTAAGGAACCTTCTTTCTTTGTATTTGAAACTTGAATTATGAAAAAATTACATTTATTTAGGTGCTAGAAGCAAAAATATCACTAGAGAATGAAGGTTCTGGGCTCCTCAGTTTAAGAAAGATGTAGAGATCCTTGAGAGTGTCCAGAGAAGGGCAATGAGGATGGCGAAGGGACTGGAACATAAGCCCTATGAGGAACGACTGAGAGAGCTGGGGTTGTTCAGTCTGGAGAAGAGGAGACTGAGGGGAGACCTAATCACTCTCTACAACTACCTGAAAGGGAGGTGTAGCCAGCTGGGGGTCGGTCTCTTCTCTCCAGCTACCAGTGGTAGAATCAGAGGACATAGTCTTAAAATGTGTTGGGGGAGATTTAGACTTGCCATTAGGCGGAACTTTTTCACAGAGAGGGTGATCTCTCAGTGGAATGGGCTGCCCAAGGAGGTGGTGGAGTCACCGTCCCTAGAGGTGTTTAAGAGAATGTTGGATGATGTACTTGGCAGCATGACCTAGATATTAGATATTAGGGTAGTGTGTTATTGGTAGAATGGGTGTTGTTAGCAGGATGACAACAGGTTAGGTAACAGGTTAGGCTAGGTAAGAGGTGATAGGCTGGACTTGATGATCTCTATGGTGTTTTTCAACCTTATTAATTCTGTGATTCTGTAAATAAATATTGCAGGTAAATATTGTAAAGAATCTTTTCTCTAAAACAGTGTAAGTTGATTAAATCATTGCACTAGAAAAAAATTACTCCTACAATGAATAATTACCAGAATAAAAAAATGTAACCACTGGGGAAAAGTGTATATTTGTTTCATTAGGTGATCTGAAAGCCACTAGTCAACTCCTCCCTGACCAAAGAAAGGAGGAACAATACTGCTGTCTCATGTCTCCATTCATAAGCTTAATCATTCTTAAAGGTGACATGCCTTCATTGGCATTAATTCTTACAGCGAATAAAATCACACAAAGGTTGAGATTGGCAGGGATCTGTGGAGGTCATCTTGTCCAATCCCGCTGCTCAAGATGGGCCACCTGGGGCCCCAAGACCACGTCCAGATGGCTTATGAATTTCACAGAATCACAGAATCAGTAAGGTTGGAAAAGACCATAGAGGTCATCAAGTCCAACCTATCACCTATTACGTAATCTAGCCAAACCTGTTACCTAACCTGTTGCCATCCTGCTACCAACACACCATCCTACCTATAACACACTACCTTAATATCTAGGTCATGCCACCAAGTACATCATCAAAGAGAAAAGTCTACACATGTCCATGTCTTTCCTGGACTAGGGGGCCCAGACTCGACACAGCACACCAGGTGCAGCCTTAGCAACGCTGAATCAAGAAAGGATCACCTACCTTGACCTGCTGGCTACATTCTTTCTAATGCAGCCCAGGATCTTATCAGCTTTATTTCCTTAAAGGGTACACTATTGGATCAAGTTCAACTTGGTGTCCACCAGCACCACCAGGTTGGTTTCTGCAAAGCTGCTTTGCAGACACACCAATAATATATACTGGTGCATGGGATTTTTACTCTCCAGTTCCAGGACTTTGCACTTGCCTTTGTTGAACCTTATGAGGTTCTTGTTAAGGTCCATTTGAATGGCAGCACAACCTCTGGCATATCAAGCACTCCTCCTAGTTTTGTATCCTCTGGGAACTTGCTCGAGGGTGCACTCTGCCTCATCATCCAGATCACTAAAGACAATGTGAAAGATGACTGGACCTTTTACTGATCCCCGGGGTACACGAATAGTTATTGATCTCCAAGTGGACTTTGAGCCACTGGTCACCAACTTCTGGGGTTGATTCAGCCAATTTTCAATCCATTTTACTGTTCCTTCAGCCTATATTTCATCAACAAATAACTGACAACCTGCACTGGAAGGGTGCCAGCAATTAGACGCCCATGGAGGTTTTGGTCAGTGGTTTGGTTTTCCTCAAAAAAAAATGGTAATACAATTTTACTCTTATTCACATATATCTAGCTCCGTTAGTTTCAGGATTTTATGTCCTGTGTGCTACGGGATATATTTTCCAGTTATCATAGATCATTCATTATTAACAATGAGTCTTGCTAAGCCTCCTCTCACTTACTGAAGATATATATTATCTCTAACTGATGGAAATAGAAACAATGAAATAAGTCATTCCAGTAACATAAGTATTTCCCTAGTACTTAGTAAAGCACTAGAAGTCAGAGGAAAGGGAAATAATGGAGGCGTGAGAAAGCAATCAAAACCTAGTATATTTATAATAGTGTCTATCATTTTTCTCATTTCAATTTTTTTCTTCCTTTCCTCTCCATTGGTCCATTCCAATAATCATGCAGCTTCCAAAGGAAGGGAAAAAAAAGATCAACACCAAAAGAACAAAACCAAACAGAAAAACAAAACAAAGAAAACTAAAACCAAAAAATATATAATATATAACATAGTCTAAGGAAATTGCTTTTTACCACAGAACCAAATTAACTTTCATTCAGCTATTCTTTTTATTGCATTCTCCGTATCACAGAATCACAGAATTAACTAGGTTGGAAAAGACCTTTAAGATCATCAAGTCCAGCCTATCACCTAACACCATCTCATCAATGAAACTATGGCCCTAAGTGCCACATTCAGTCTCTTTTTAAACACTTCCAGGGATGATGACTTCACCAGCTCACTGGACAGCCTGTTCAAATGGCAAATCACTCCTTCTGTGAAGAATTTTTTCCTAAAAATGCCTGAAGTCACCTTAATTTCAGAATTCTTTACCTCTGTATTGTTTCTGCATATGAACACTTCACTAGTTTAAGACCTAATTAAATCAACTGATTTCTTATTTTAAATCTCAAAAGCACTGCTTAAACAATAGGAGTATTCCAGGTGGAAATAAAGTTTCTTACAAGTGGAATAAGACATTTAAACAACTCAGCTACTGATAAGGAACTACAGCAATCTCTGGAATTTCGTAGGGGTTCAGTTCCAGAAAGATGCACAATAAGCAAAATCCGTGAAGTAGTAGTAAATTGGTGAAGCCAGGGGGAAAAATGACGATGTATTGAAGTTGCAAATGGTCAACCATGAAGTAGTGAGGGATTATTGTATTAAGGAATACAGCAAGGAGTTAAACTGTACTTCTAGTTTTGTAGTTTCAAACCATTCAAGAGAATTATAGCATCTTAATCCCATTCCTGCACTTTTATTATTTATATTAATGTCCAAAGACATCATAATCAACTACTAAACCTAAGAAAGACTTCTACATTATCTAGAGAGGCAGCTATTGTAATGTATTCTTTTAAACTCTTCTTCAGTCTCAAGATTCATAATCACAAGTACTAAATAGCAATGTCAAAACCAACTGATAAAAACACCTTTGAACAGGTTTAAGGTCTCGAACACTAGCACTACCACAAATTTCTTTCAAGCTAAGATTTAAAAGTTGATGTTTGACCTATTTCATTTCAAGTCATTGTGCATTTATCTCAGGGACAAGTATGCTGAGATTTTACAACCCAGATATAAATGGAGTAAATGTAAACATATCACTAACCTGAGTGCAGGGCTATTTGATATTGATGTCAGATGTAGTTTTTTATATATTTAAGAGCCCATAAATCCAGGTCCTGCTCTTACACTTCCACTATAATGGGCAAGACTAAATTCCATTATAGGGATAATTACAGTACGTCCTCGGTGCATCGCGACCTCGCCACTGCGACCCCAGCAATTTGCGATATACAGTGAATCCTCTCTGTATC
>WEKX01026540.1:96699-108210 GCA_013390025.1 Pitta sordida | reverse complement strand
TTCCAACTTGTAGTACTCTGTGATTCTTTCAATGAAGAAATTTTTCATCATATTCAATCTAATCATAGTATCTAATATGTCTCTTTAAGCCTGACTTCCCCCTGTCAGTGGGTAGGTGCTGGCTGGGATGCGTCAGAATACTGTTTACATCACTGTTCAAAGTGCACATCAAACAAATAATTTTTAAAAAGGTGTTTCCAGTTTGCAAGAGTGTCTCTCCTGATCCAAGAGGTAACAACTTTTCAATTTGTTTTGTTTCCTTTTCATTAAAAGCAAGCAGATTAATAAAGGAAATTGAGAAAAAGGAAAAGAAATAGCTTTGTTTAAAAAAATGCCTCATCAGCAATTTTNTTCACCATCCTCGTTGCCCTTCTCTGCACCCTCTCAAGCAGCTCAACATCCCTTTTAAACTGGGGAGCCCAGAACTGCACACAGTACTCAAGATGAGGTCTGACCAGCGCCCAGTACAGGGGGAGGACAACCTCCCTGGACCGACTGACCACACTGTTCCTGATGCAGGCCAGGATACTTTCAATCAAGTAAACTGATTGTGGTATCTTATTATTTGATAGAAGCATGCATATATTTCCATTCAATGGCTTTTTTTTTTCTTTTTCCCTAGTGAATAAAATATTTGTCCAAAATACTTCCTCACTTGCAATCCAGAATAGTGTTTTAGTTATGTCTGCAGAGAAAACTAAATATTGACTTCAATAAAATACAGATTTAGAGTTTTGCTTTTGAAAGGGTGGTATCCATTTGGAGAAATTTGAGTGTTTACTGCAAAACATGCCTTCATCTGGGATAATCACCCGTGGCTTTCCTTTGTAGTTTACAGAGACATGCACCACACAGTCAGGGCACAACTTTCTCCATGTTAGTAATCTGTTTTTCAGCCAAACCACACTTCCCCTAAAAGTGCACTTTTCTCTCCATGTTCTATATTAAAGTCTTGACTAACTCAGAAGGATCCTTGGAATAATCTACATTTTAATAAGATGTCTAAGATGTGGGTAAATTTAGGGAGTATTAAATCTGACCAACTAGTGTAAAAGTAGAGTTTCTTCTTTAAAGCTGTTTTGGACACTAACAGAATTAAGCAGAACCTTCCAGGGCTGTGGTTTCTCTAAACTGGCAGTGCATCAGCACACGAAAATAAATGCTTCTAATTTCATATTGAATGCCTATGGGCAGAGGGATCAAATGTGCACAATGGTTCACAATTCATTTGTAATTGCAAATACCCATTCTGTAGAGGAAATGCTACTAGCTGTATCCCTTCTCTACTGAACTCGTCTTCATTCTTTAATATTATCAAGACTTTAAAATGCATAGAAACAGGTTTTCTTGTCCCCACCACCCACACTTACGTAAGAAAACACACTCAAAACAGGTAAACTATATATATATATATGCAAAAGATAAAATCCACTTTAAAATGCTATCCGTAACCCTGTTCCAGCTTTTGCCTTTGTCAGGTGGCAAGTAAAGGCTTTCACACCAATGGAGTGTAAATTCTGTTGATAAATTCTGCTACAGTATCTTTGAAAGAGTGAGCCAATAAAATGTTATACATGGAAATTAAATTATAACCAGCCTCAACAGAACAACAGTGACAACTTTTTGGTGGACCTAGGTTAGAGTAAAGTGTTTTTAGGCATTTCTCTGTACTTCTCACAGTTATCTGAAGAAGGGCACTTCAGTCAGTTCCTTGGGATAAATGTGTCTTTCACTACAGCCTCATATAATTATCCATGTTTGCATCTTATCATGGGAGTAGCTGCCTTCCTATTATGCATCTTTTTTTTCAATTGCATAGTATCGATTCATGGTGTAACAAAGTTTTTGAGTGATATCTCAACAATGGAGAAGTGCCAGACTCCCTCCCTCTTTCCTCTGTTAGTGGAAGGGAAAATATCTTGTCCCCAGCATTAATTAAACTCCATGAAACCTGATCCTGTTATGGGAGACCTGTGTGTAGATTCATACTCTCTGACAACATCTTAAATTCACTGACTGGCATTAACTTGGTAAATAAATAAGAGGATCAAAACAGCACTGCTCTAGAGAAGCAAAGCAGAATCTTTGGTCTGTCTGTGAAACACCTAGGCCAAATTATCTGCTCTTGAAACTCACCAGAGCTGTAATGAGACTTACTGATTTATGCCATGAAAGGATGAGCTTATATAAAGGATTTCCAGCTGAAAGAAAGTCTGAGCTCAGAGAGTGTCAGCAAATGAGATCATCAGAGAGACCTTCTGCATGGGGACCAGAAGTCTCTCTGGTTTATGCCTCGCCTTGAAAAACTGAACCCTATGAGTCCTAGGTCCATTTTCTTTTCTGCACTTTTTTCTTTAAGTGTTTTATATTCCTGTGTTTATTATATGCTTGAACATATACAATGCTGCATGCCCAAATCTGCTTTCTGGTCAGACTTGCAGAGGTTTTACCCTCAAATTGACAGCTTTTGATCTGTGTTTGTGGTTCTGGCAAAGGTCTGTTTGCACCTGGGGGATTTTTGCAGGGATGAGGATGGAGTTCTCAGGACAACTAAAAGGAGGTCTAATTATATGGTTATTTAGTTTGCCTCTGCAGTAAATAGGGCAAGAGGAATGGATTGAGGCAGTATCTCGTGATTGTCAAAAATCTTTTGTTAGCACAGTGTTGGTCACTACCCTTCTGAAACTCATCCAGGTATAGTTTGGGAAATAGAGCAGGCCAAACCCTTTTTCCTGTCTGCAGTGTAGATATGTGCGCTCTATTTTTTTGTCTGAGGAAGGACAGCTTAACACTGTAAGTGTGAGCATGCATCTGTCCCTATGTACAGGGAGTGCACCTACAGTGATATGGATGTAGTTCTTGTCCACACTGATATACACTAGCTGGGGATATAAACTTTCTTCATTGTGTGAATGCACTATCCATATTAAAAACTCCATAAACAGAGAAGACATAACTCAGAACACTCATAATATTTCTCCAGAGTTTTATGTATTTTTGCTGAACATATACTGCTGGCCACTGCTTGATAAAGGGTACTGAGTTACATTTCTCTTTGATCAAAGGCTCTATAACAACACTTATATCCTAAAGTGTCTTTAAGGATAAAGCATTCCTGAGTTATTTCTTTTAATGCTCCCACCCTCATATATACATTCCTGCTTAACCAGTACACTCTAGCAACTGCATTTCTCCCCCTTGGAAATCAAGGGTGACTTTCAGCTCCCAGCATGATTAGGGAAAAATTCTGGCAGAGATTAAAGAAAAGAGTTGCTTTTCCCTTCCAGAATCTGAGTGGGAGGACAAGACTGGCAGAAGTTATTGGCCAAAATACTACCTAAGAGAGGCAAAGCTCTTCCTAGGATGGTCTCTTTCACATCCTACTTACAATAACAACAATAGTCTTGGTATCATTTTAAAAGGGAGAGTGGAAAAGGTGTGGGGGTGGGAAGGACAGGAATTACAGCCCTTATATTAATCAGATAGAAAAGCTCTGTCTCCCACAATTCTTTCATTAGCTGGCAAGACAGGTGCCCTCTGACTTCTAGCATCACTTACTTCCTTGGTAACAACTACTGCTGGCAGATGATCCCTCTTGTAGACTTCATCCATATTCAAAGACTTGTCACATCCAAGTGATACTAAGAAGCTAATCAAGTAGAATTTTCTTTCCCTTTTCCATCTCCTTTTGTTCTTCCTCTTATTCTTTCTCTCATGGCAGAAAGATATTTCACCACCTTGCAGTCAAATTCTTTTGAACCCTGAGAAAGGACCAGATCCACGGGGAAAGGGAGGAAATTCCTTTTCTATTCACACATGGAACCTCTGTGGATGTTTCCATTTTTACATGTCAAGCATAGGACTGTTTTTCATTGCCATTAATGGCATTTAAGAACGACCAAGTGCAACCAGGGGCTTGACTAAGAGCTGTCTCACCACACTTGCTGTTTCAGGGCAGGTTGAAAACTTCCCAAAAAACTAGAAAGAGTTTATATGAAAATGTTTTATGCACATTTGATGTCTTTTGTACAAAAATGTTTTTTAACAGTGGTCTCACGACCACTGCTTCCAACCACATGCAAAGACTAATGTGAAGTAATTTCAAATGCTGAGGATGAAAATGTTGAATCTGAAACAGCAGCTACATAGGAAAATCTGACTGTTATATCATTGATGAGAAAAAAGGACCAGAAGAATAATGACGATGCCATTTCTGCGCTTTTCCATTCTGAGGTTTATAGATTTCTGATCATTTGAATAACATGAATCATCTAGGGGAAAGTTTGAGGCCATTGAGTTCAGACAGACAGAAACTCCTCATTCAAAACAGTGTGTCACTGGTTGTCAGTCAAACACGAGGGAAAGGGAATCAAAGTCAGGAATTTCTGCTCCAGAAAGCTCAGGCCTTTATTTCAGTGTGAAACTCCAGAACACCTGGCACATTTTATTTCCAACTTTTGAAAGTGATGTATCATTATACAAGAGAGAATTGCTAAAATGGACTCACTCTTTTCTGAAAAACATTTGTAAGCAACAGACCTGAAGAATCTCTAATAAACCCTCCATCTATAAACAATAGCCCTGTTACAATGCCACTGATTTGTACAATTCAGATGAAATGCTGACATCCCCCATTCAGGCACTAGTTTCAAGCCACTGAAAATGTTAAGTCCTGCTGGCATCTGTTTCTCTTCCATGAGTTAATTCAAGGGAAATAAATGTGCAAAACAAAGGAAAGAATGAAGTCAAAGGCACACTAGTATCAGATGAACATCACTCCCACAATTCTACCGTATTTCCACTATCCACTGCAAAGTTTCTTGTTAGAATAGGCAACGCATAATTTACTCCTTATGGCTTTCCTTACATCATCCTGTGAGTAGAGATTCCATCTTTGGCATCCTTAGTGCTACTGGTGTTCTTGACACTGGTGCAAACTGAAGCTGGCTGATGGGTTTACTCACAGGAGTGTGCATTTTGCTGGATTCCTGCTGCAACGTTTTAGCAGCCTCTATCTTCATGACACTATTTCTGGACCTCCTTCTCACTCTCACTTTTCTTGCAATGTCTTGTCTCATGGATACTGGAGAGCTAAGTTCATTAAAATGGAATTTGGTGGGTTATTGCACAAAACTACCTCTATTTACATCTGCTGCCTGTCACTTTCAATGCTCTACATCTTTTATCACTTAATACTTCCAGTGCCTGTCCATGCCAACTTTCAGTGGGCAGTAGTTGTAAACTCAGGTTAGCATTGCTTGCTATGTGCACTCATTCCTATAGATGACCTTTAATGGGCTATGTGAGCCAGTGTCTTGGCCAAAAATATTTGTTCATGGATAAGACAGAACTACCGCTGTGCTGATATCCAAAAATGCCAAGGCTGAGTTATAGTTCCTACAGCATTATTAACTCTTTGTCTACAGCAAAATGTCTGTGTTGAGAGCAGCTGAGAGGAAAAGAATAAAACTGAAAGTAAGCCTGTGGCTGGACAGAGCTCTGAACCTGAATTCAAGGGGTTGGGCTTCAGTATTTCAGCAAAAGGAGAAATGCTGATTTTTTGCTCATAGAAGACAGCTTAACTGTGAGTCAGTGAGCAAGTGTGCAATAAAATTTGTGCTCAGGAGACATTCAACAGGTGGACCCAAATCAGAGACCCCGGTGCCTTGAGTTAAAAAACCATACCTTGTACCTTATC
Source organism: Pitta sordida (assembly GCA_013390025.1). Classification (NCBI taxonomy): domain Eukaryota; kingdom Metazoa; phylum Chordata; class Aves; order Passeriformes; family Pittidae; genus Pitta; species Pitta sordida. The sequence goes on along the minus strand of WEKX01026540.1, from coordinate 102,512 downwards.
TGGCACATTTCAGATCATATTGTCCAGTGGCTGAGCCACAGCCTACACAGTAATGTGTTACTTGGTCTAGTATCCTCTCCTGGTTGTGCAGCACCATCCCAGGTGCTAGAAAATCTTGAAAACCAACCTATTTTCCTGACTTACATGCCACATCCATCACCTTCACCTCTGTTTACTTTTGTGAGCAATTCAGCAGCGACATTGAAAGGCTGAAGAACAGCAGACTCCATTATTTCCACCGGCCTCAGCAAGCGGTGGCTAATGTCCCACATCTGCAGAAGCTCAAGCCATTACATTTTTCTTCTTGCTTGTAGGTAGTGTGACACCTGAACACCTAACTGGCTACCACAGCAAAGCCAGGAAACTTGCCCTCATGAAAATGAGGCACATACCAACATAGTATTGCTGAGATCTGGATAAGAAATGAGGGCTTTAAAGCCTTCCTAACTCACACTCTTCTTGCCCTTTTGTCAGTGAGTTAACACTGCATCAAAGTGTCTGCCACCCTGGTCTCTGACCATGAGCCTATTAAAATTGCATTGGAAGTTAACAATAAGGGTGGAAAACAAAGATCAAATGAATAATGCATATACAAAGCACTTCAATTAAATATTGGAGAAAATAATATAAATATATTAGATAGCAAAATATCTTGAATTATAAATTAGATGGGGAATTTCTTTTTTTTCTCCCCAATGAGAGGAAAAAATGAAAAGAAATAAAGAGATACATAATATTTTATTAGTTGATGGGAATAAACTGTAGGGATATTTATACTTCTTTGCTGTTCAAGCTTAGTAATTTCATGTGTTTCTGCAAGATAACATTTGGGCCATGTGATTTCATCAACCAATCAAGCTGCTGGGCTCTTGCCTGACACTTGGTAATGAAGTGATATAGTAGGGTAGGACAAAGTCACCTTATCTTTTTATAAATGCATTGAGTGGCATTTGGGATGCCTCCCTACCTTTCTGGTTCATTTGCATTACACAAGAACCCTCTAAATGTTAAAGCTTTCTCTTTCAGTGAAAGTTTGACGCTTCCAGCAGCATTTAAGGATGTCTGTCTTGGAGTGGCAAAAAAATAATGATGTGCAGTTGTGTGTATGTGGGGACGGGGCTGTGTACGCATGTGTGCAACAGCCGGCTGAGAGGCTCCGGAGCTGTCTCCAGCACCAAAGCAACGCGTGTCGTCCATCCAAGTTGACAGGGCTACCCAACCTGAAATCATCTGAGTGCAGTTTCTGAAATCGTTTGAAAGTGGAGTGTCAGGAAGATGTTTGCATGGCGACTGACATCTCCTCCCGGCGTGGTTTAATGACATCCCTCCCTTGTCATAACTCTCCTCACGCTTCACAAATAATAACAGCGGTAGAAGAACTTGGCAAGACAGAGTTGGGAGCAGGAATGGAAACGTGGGGAAGGGCTGGGAGGCAGGAAAGTGCAAATCGCTGGAGACAAAATCGCTTGAAAGGGCTTAAATAAGCCTGAGCATTCATACTTGGGAGGGCTGTGGGTGTTTCTTGCTTTCCATCACTCTCCCATCTTGTTTAACAAAGGGTAGAGATTTATCTGCCTTTGCCAATCAGCTCAATCTGCCTGGAGAGTTTTCTCCTACTCCCACTGGTTTTCTGTCTTTGGTGGGACTGGCAAACAGGTTACAGACTGAAATAAACAGGTGAGGGCTTAGGGGACCAAAGTGTTTGACCAAGATGAGGGGTTTGAACTCCTGACTTTTAAAACTGACTCTGTTACCTTCCTGGTGGTTCAGCTTGAGCAAGCTGCCCCATGCTTGCATCACTCAGTCACCTGCTTTGTGCTAGGATTGAGGAATGAAAATTAATCCCAAAGGAGACCAAACACAGCAAAATGATATGATACAAAACATGTTACAACATGGTCATTAGGGGATTAACTTGGTTCTTTTAAAGTGTTCTATCAGCACTACATACCCTGAATTATGTGCACTCACAGCCAGGAAAAATGATTGAAAGCTAAATGATAGAGTCTATGCTGATTTGATATTTCCTCCATTTCCAAAGAAAGAGGCACATCTTCCAAGTGTTTGCTAATTAGTGTTAAAGACTAGGAAACCAGACTTCTGGCCCCATTTTTGGTCAGTGCAATGTGTGTGTTAAAGTTGCTGTCTCTGGATATCTGGCAGGGAATAGACCCGGCAGAACAAGTCATGTCACCTATGAAGTCTGTGTGCTGCCAGACAGAGGAAAGACTTGTTTCTGTCAGGCATGATGACAGTGAGAGAGTCGAGGAGCTGGAGAACCAGGTATGTGGCTTCCCGTGTCTCCAGATGGCTGTCTCAGCTGTCTTCTCAGCCGTAAGAGGCAGCTCAAGAACTGAAAGCCTGCACCTGCTGCTGAAAGAAACATGATTTTGTAGGTGCTCAGTGTCTGAGGATTTCAGTGAGCAATAAAAACATAATTTATAGTAATCATAACAATCATGGGTGAAACCTTGAGATCTCTAACAATCTTCTGTGGGGCAGAATGACCACATAAGCTGGTGACAAGTTTGCAGTATCAAGGACAGAGTAAATGACTGAACTGCAGTTCAAGGGCTATATGAGGTAATAATATGGCAGAGGGAATGCAAAGATCCTTCTTGCTTCAGCTAACACACATGAGTAAGTGCTTATGTACTCCTAAATGTTATCTCCTCCCCTCCTTCCTTACTTAGAGATCTTTAGTATGCAATCTAATGAGAGGAGATGACTGGGATTTTTTTGCTCACTTATCTTGTCTAAAAACTGATACAACTGTACTTAATAGAAGACATAACACCTTGTTGGGTCAAATATGTCTGACATAACACATCTGAGCCCAGTAGAATTGTGTATTATCCCCTGTGTCCAGCTGTGCAATAGGCACCTGAGACACACGTAACAGCTCCCCACTGCCCCCCAGCCACCTCCACACACCAAGTATGTGGAGAAATTACCCAGACCACTTTTTAAACATCTTTCCAACAAATGTACAGTGGACAGGTTCCTGTAAGGATGGAGAGCTCAGCCTATGAGGTCAGAAGCCTGCAGTCCAGTGTTTGGAAGGAAGGACTGACACCCTGACTGCCTCTTAGGTTCGCTTGTGCTCTGCCAGTCCTTTGGGAGTGCATTAAATGAAAGAGATAACACTTGTTTTTGTGTTGTTTCACAGGGAACTGGATGACAAAGTCAAGGAAGAGGAAGGGGAAGAAAGAGCTGTGTCTAAAGTAGTGTGTATCTCAATGTCTAGTGTTATCTTACATAGGCTCACTCCTATGATACGGGGGCTCCCTGTGCATCAAGAAAGCCTGTCTTTTGGATAGAGAGTTGTTAAACTAGCACCCTTTCTCTTCTTCTCCTGGGTTTTCTGAGGATAAAGGATCCCAGTGCTTTTTCCTCGTCCAAAGTACTCAGTTTTGCCATCATGCCCTTATTCCCTAGCTCTACACAGCAGATTTCCCTAACCAAGGCTGTGTGTTGGCAACTATGCAGTACACAGAGATTAGCATTTGTTCAAGTCTACACACACTACTCTTCCAGGTTTCAGAGTTTGCACAGAACACAGTGGGTACATGAATGATCAGAGTTGCAGGCCAAAAGATCCTCTCCTCTCTTGAGTAGATGTCTGTGCTGCTGCTGGTACAAATCTGTACCCTGAAAACCTTGGGGATAAACACAGTGCCTTGCTCCTTTGCTGATCCATGAACATGGTTGAGATTTGAGAGGTATTTGTGTGAGTGATGGACAACCTGGAGAAGGAAAATGAACCTTGATGTTGCTGAGGAGTTAGATCAAAGTCTGGTATAATTAATGGAGCCTTTCCCTCATCCTTGTTGGTTTTAAAGAAAAAGTGTTGGATGATATGATCTAGATTTAGATGCCAGGTTTAGTTGGACTATAGGCTGGACTAGATGATCTTTGACATCCTTTCCAGTCTTATCTATACTGTGAATACTGTGGACCGTGTGTGCTCTCTTACTGTCATTCTTCCATACCCACAGCACACTTCAGCTAATATTTTGCATAGACATACAGCTCTACCTACACTGTTGGTCCTACCATAGGTAATGCTGCCTTGTTTTTGAAACAACTCTGTTTGTCTGCTGTAGGACCTTGGGAAGCAGTGACCAATAATTCTTCCTTCTGCAACCAGATTTGTGGCAGTACAGGAAGGTTGAGACTTGTGGGCTCAGTGAATCTGCTCTACACACCAGGCAAGGAAGTGATCCTTCCCACTATGGCCCTCTAATGTGTGAACTATCTGATTTTCTTTTTCTCTTTTGTTTTCCAACTCCCTGCCCCTCCACCTCCCAAAACTTTTTTCATTTATAGGGGAAATTAAATAAACAAATAAATAAAACCTCAGAACTCAAAGATTTCTTATTAAAGTTCTGAACATATGCTACTTAGGAAAAAAAAATCTAAGTGAAATTGGCTGATAAAGTAAGAATCCCACAAAGGCCTGTTCTTCCAATCATCCGGTATTTCTCCTGTAATTTCCTCTGAGATTGTGGGATGATTTTCCAGATGTCTCTGTTCCTTCCAGGTGGCGTGTTCAACATGATTTGGAACCAAGCCAATCTTATGCTTCTTCCTATGCAGGCAAGATGATACTCTGCAAGGTACATGTGTGTACATACTTGCACATTTTTTAAAACATAAATAACAGGTTGCTTTAACTGTGCAAGTAAAGCACAACTCAGGGGAAGGGTGTGGGTGGGGTTTTTTTGGGTTTTTTTAGGTTGACAAAAATGCTCTATCTGAGAAAAGTAGTTTTTGTGTTCCGTAAGAAGAAAGGGCAGCTTTTTCCGTGGGAGCATTTTTAGGGGGTCAGTAGGTGGTACAGGTTCCTATTGCTCTTTAATTTGACTCACATAAGTCCTGTTTAGCCCCAAAGATATTTTGATTCCATCTCACATGCTATGTGCTATACCTCCTTGTTCACCTGTTGAACATAGGCTCAGAACTAGGGCTGCAGGGATTGGGGCTTCTTCTGAGGCAAGACACCAATGGCAAATGAAAATAGCAACAGCAAGTTTGGGTCAGTGTATTAGATCAGGCCAAAAACCTCTACCACCTGCGAATGAATGTCCCGTGACACACTGGACAATTCCTCAAAGGACAGGTCTGCTCTACTTTCTCTCCATTTTCACCCTGCAAATTTAACTGCTTCATTGTAAATGAAAATCATATTTAATTTTTGGTAGTGGCTAACAGTTCTACTCAGCATCGTCAGAGAGATTAAGCAGATCACTACTGTCAGCGGCCCCTGACTTTCTTCGGTGGAAGGATACAGTGGTGTAAATGCCACAGGTGGATTTTAGTAACTATGATTTTTAAAAGACGAAGAGGTTTATTGCTTGAAGGACAGACAGAACTGGACTTTGGCTCTTTCAGATGGAGCTGATCACTGATCTTGAGAAGGGCTTTTGTTTTGTCTCCTCCCAGCACTGATGTCAGTAGGGGCAGTAACGACCTATGGGGTTTTAAGATGAAAGAAGAAGGGAAGGCATTTCCCCTCTCAGTGTTGGCTCCTGTTATATTTTTAAATACCTCCAGCACACCAGCATCACAAGCTAAGTGTAAGTGATGTACCTTGGGTCTACATTGCTTCAGCTCTACAATTTACTGCTGCAATTCCCTCAGCTCAGACTCTATGTACATGCTTTTGCCATTTTCACTCATGTTTTCTCAGTCGAAGTCCAGCCTTAAAATGGACATGTTTTTTTCAGCAAAGTGCCCAAGTGTTGTTCAAGAGACATTTCCCTTCCTTCAATTGTAAGTGTGATTTTCAGAAAATCTTCTTCATCTTTTTC
>WEKX01026540.1:64643-84177 GCA_013390025.1 Pitta sordida | reverse complement strand
CTCCATCATTCTAAGATTTATCTTTTTCTCTCTTTTTCTTTATTATTAGGGACACAAAGATGAAGGCAGTGTCCTTTCTGAGTTGTACTCGTATGCCTCCTACTTGTGAATCGTCTGGGAACATCTCCCTGATACAATCCCACAANTAATCCCTGCCTGTCACATCTGTTTTAGGAAACAAAGTCAGATGGTCTTAGAAAATAAAAATAAAATAAAATAGCATAACCTGTGCTTCTGTGTTGGAACTGAAACATTAACAATCACGGGAGACTTTTGAAGCAGTGCAGCCAGCACATCCGTCTCAGGCACATCAGACCAAATGGAAATCCATGTCTGATAGATACAAGAAACCTAAATACCTCGATGTCAGTAAGATAGACTCAACCTGGTTACAGGGAAGCTGGAGAGGTACAGAACCGGGGTCATAAAACTGGTGTGTAGAGTGTGATGAAGGCTGCTCTGATCAGATCTGGCTTAGCTGTGTGAGGCACAAGGGATTAGGGAAGGCAGGTCTTCTCAAACATGCACTGAATTTCCTACTAAATTAATCAAGATTCTTTTTTTTCCCCCCAAGAACTCCAATGTATCTCTTACTGCTAATGAAATGAACTATAATAACATCTGGGGAGGGTTCATCAAACGGAGGGGAAGGAGCGGGAAATGAAATTGAAAAATATTTGCATTTATCTGTCTCAAATCTTCATTTGACTTCTTTATTGACATAATTGACTATATTGACATACTTGATTTTATTGACTGATGGCTGGAATACAGAAGCACTCCAAGTCCACAATGAGTGTAAAAAATGTGGCCTGAATCAGAGGTGGACAAAGGACCATTGGCCAGTTTATATGTATCTACTTGCCTTGTATCTGGTAAAAGTCTCATAAAAACTTACCATTATTATATTGGGAAGCTTCTGTCACTTTGGAGCCAGACTTATAAGATTTTGGGAAAATGTCTTGGGAGTGTCTTCCCTAAGTTCAGGCTCAACTTTGACTCTGAGTTCTCCAGAATATGGATATGGTTTATTTCTATCTGGTAATGCTTTTACATATGTTTTACACTGAACAAAAAGCCCTCCTTTTAACAAAGGAAGAATATGGTAGGGGAATAATACNTCTCGAGTTCCAATGCAGTATTTGGCCTTCCAAGGTACACATTTACTTTCTATAGCATGTAGTAACGATTTTCTGTCCCTGGCTCCAACTTTCCAGTGGTGAAATCTATACAGAGCTTTCTCTGGCTCATTTTACACCAGCCCATCATCTCAGGCTCTCTCTGGTATTTGTTGTCTGGTGGTGTTGCGGGTCATTAAGATAGATGCTTGTGGCTACCTCGGGACGGACGGATGTCAGTGTTGGGAAGATATGTTTCCTTATATATGGTTTGCTGCACTCAGTGGGATATTTCAAGGTGGGAAGGACTATCTGAATACAAAGTGAAATTGAGTTCGCAGAGTGTCACAACTGTTGGGCTCGAAGGCACCTAGAAAGAGCTCATTTTTCTTGTAAGAAGACAGGATCAGCTATATCTGTGTGGTTATGGACAAAAGTTTTTCTATCCTACTCTTTTGGGTCTGTAGTCCTGTGTGAACAAGGGGTTTCATCTTTTCATGTACTTTGCCATTTTTCAAAAATGTGTTGCTGACAGGGATAAATTTTACCTTGTCATAAATTGTACCACTTTTAGCATTTTTAAAATAAACTAACTCCTGAAATCCGGTAATAAAGTCAACATTATATCTTTATTTTTACATTAAGTTTTGAAGCACCATAATCACTGTACTTCTCCCTCTCTCCCCACCTCAGCTCTTGGGGGGAATGAAAAAAAAAAAAGAAGAACAGATAAGTCAAGACACGATGCAAAATCAAGGAATGTCATATGTGTCTATTAAAAAACACCTAAAGAATTTAAGCAGCTTTTGTGCTTCTGTAAAGCTTGACCCCAATTTTAAATGTTTGGGATCTGGAATACATACTACAGTGGGAGCCAACAAAGAAAAGCTTGGGCCAGTTTACCTGCTTGAGGCACATGATCATTGAGGATTACCCTTCTCAAACTAGAAGCTGAACAAAGCATCAGATGACAAGAAATGAATGCAGCTGTCATTTGGTTAAGTGAGCACAAACTGGGGAGAGGACATAAGTATTTTTCAGCTTTTGGCAAAGTTTGTGGTTCATCCATCTGGGGTCACATCTTCACTGTCTGAATGAACATCCATAGTTTATTCTGCAATGCTGGGGAGCCCCTTTTCTATGTCTGAGGGGATAATTGGTCTCTTAATTGCCTGCCATAACTGCACAAGAAAAGTGTATGGTAATAATAATACAATAAATGAGAATGCTGGCTATTTGAATATGACATCTTTTGTCAGCTTTATTTCACTTAATAATGTGACATGGCTTGGGGAGGGAAAAAATATTAACCTTGCCATTTTTAAGCCAGATTTGCTAGGAGTTTTTCCGCTGAAATTCATGTTTGTAACTTTCTTCGATATTTAACAAATTTTTAGCTTTATCTCCGTGGAAGCCCGTTTTGAGAGGGATAAGAGATAAATATTTTTTGGGGGGAAGAACATAGAACAAACTGTGATTTGGGAATTGCATGTAAAATAGCCTGGCATTGATTAACGTCGTTAAAAGAAAGTGGGAGGGCAAGTGTACTGAAAATGAGTGAAAGAACGGTATTGTAATCTGCTTTATTGCATTCCCGAGATGCTTGACTTAGCCTCATTGTCATAGCAAGATGATGTGTACCCTACGAGTGTATAAAAATATATGAACTCCTGGGACAATATAGTTCAATCTGCTCTGCTATTACCCATCATGCTCATCTGAGCACACTACAGCTATTAGATCTGTTTGTGAAACAGCTGAGCCCATGGATGGATCTCCTGCAATGGAGCTTGAATGTACAGTTGAGACAGGGTCTGAATGTACAATACATGGAAGGAGAAACAATGGAAATGAGTGCACAACGGGGATGACTGCACAATGGGAGGTGCAAGAGGAATGAATCTGCTCCTACTGTGGAAATGTAATGGTAAAATAGACAGATTGCCATCTATAATTCATGGTGTTTGCTTCCCCCTTCCCCTTGTCAGATAGCCCTCAATCAGTTTGACTTGCACAAGCTATCCTTCACAACTAAAGTTGTTAAAATGCTGTCGTGTTTAACCCCAGAGGCAGCTGCATTTAAAACACAGGAACTGAGCTATGTATGTACAGAAAACAATGTCCTATGCTCTTTCCTTTTCCAGAGGGACCAAAGAAGGACTACTCTTGGGTGAAGAACAGCAACACCAAAGCATGTCACTGCAACCTGCATATAAAAGCAAAGCAGGAAAGCATCCAAGAAACCACGTTCCTTACTAAAATTATTTTAAAGGTTAAGAATATGTACACCACAATACATATATGTAAGAATATATACATTCCTATATGAAACTTCATATGGACATTCTTAAAGGAGTGCCATCACAATCCTAATAACAATTAATTTTTAAGGTACCTGAAGACAGCTATTGTGCTATACCCATTACTAATACTACTAACCCTGATGCTAGGTTATCAGTGGCACTATGAAGTAACTGACTTATGTTCTTCTAATCCCATATCATGAAACATATATTTTACAGATATATTTTCTTTCTAATAATAAAATTTCTGAACAGACAGAAAAGTACTATGTTGTCATACACCTGTGTCTTTGTACTTCTATTTGTAAATAAATTTCCTGTGTTCAGCTTAGAAGAATTCTTAGAATTATAAAATGTTCAAAATGCTTTTTCTTGCTATTCCTGCAATAGCACTCTCCACCAAGAGATGAAAAGGAGAGGGGGAAAAAAGGGCAAATAAAAAAAGCTTGTCTTGTTATTTCCTTCTCTGAGTAATTGCATTTTCCATACCTCCCCCTTCAGAGGCATTTACAGTGAGTTCTGCCTTCCATTGCTTCTATTGATTTGTAGCTCTGCAGGGTGAAAGCCAAACCCTGGCAAAGCCAAAGGGAGTTTTGACTTCATTCTTTAAGAACAAATCCACCGGTGTGCTGGATCAATGCAAAGAGTCAGAGCGGTGGCCTGTTAAACTGGATTTGTAACTGCTGCTCAGAGCTACAACCACGGAAGCAGCTAAACTGTACCACTGAATTTAGCCTTTACTTTTTGGATGCCTTTTTAGTAACTGAGTAACATGTGTTAGTGGTGACTGAAGGTCTGGGACATTCCTTTCCACTCACACAGTTTGATTATGCGTTGAGAGTTTCCTGCTTGGTTTAGCTCTACAAGTGGGGCCCCGGTTCAGAGCCGCCGGAAAGGGCTGTAGAATATACCCTGCTGTGGAGACAACCTGCTGTGAGGAGAGTTGAGGAGCTGAAGCAGGGCAGCCTAATGAGGTACAAAACTGTATAAAATCTCTCAAGCACAGATGCTCAGCCTGGCATGCAGTACTGTCCTTAGAATAGCAGAAGACAGATTTGACCTGAAAAAAATACCATAGCTTCCAGTTTGGCCAGTAGAACTCCTGCAAGCAAATCCATGACGAGGAGGGAATGTAGCATCATCTCTGAGAACACATCAGGCTTAAGAGCTGAATAAGCCATTGACCTTGGACTGTTTGTTGGCTATATAATCAGATCAATTAGATACAATTGTGGATAGCATAGCCTAATTACTTCCTAATTTCTCCAAGAATACCCCGAGCATAAGAATTCAATTAACTACGACTATACAGAAAGTTTGAAGTCTGAGCTATTCTCTTATTGATATCATTTGGATAAAAAGAATGTGAGCACAGACATTACATTTCTTAAAGAATCCAATTTTTAATTAATTTTAATGTATAAACTAGTCAACAGGTTTCTCTTGTAAATTGTCTGAAAATTTCTTTCCTACTCCAAGAGCAAGAATGCTAGGTTTCAGAAGAATAAGATGCTGCTTGCTAGCAAAGTGAGAGAGTCCCAACCTTTATTGTAAAGCAGAAAATTTAAATTACCAAATCAAGGCTTCATTCCTGTTTTTATTAGACTTCCTTATGCTGTATGCCTTCACCTCAAATGAAAAATATGAAGTGGTCAGATGATTCTAGAAAATACATGGTGTTGTGGTACCTTGTAATGTTTTGCCAGATTTTCATTCTTTTCCTCTTGGTGACTAAGCAAACTTAGCAGACTAAGCCTGCACCACTTATTAATGTAGTCCAGTGTGCATGATCTCTAAAACACTTTGATGACTGCCGAAATGCATGGCACTACCTTAAGATTCTAGTGGAGGTATTTCATCCAATTTGTCCAGTGAAGTTTACTTCCATTGATCAAGATTCTTGGTTTTGGAAGGAAACTTGTGATGGTGAACCAAATGCACAGAAGCCCAGGTACTGGTAATACAAGACATAGCACAGGTAATGTGATCCCCTGGCATCACTGTGTGAGGAAACTGCTCACTGAAGGTCCTGGTGGATTACCACATTGGTGCCCCTCCCCTTGTGTGATCCCTTGGCTGAAAATCCCATTGAAGTCCAACTCTACTGAACACTGCACTGAGTTTCACACACATGGGGGAGACAGCTTATAAATAATGGTCATTTTGGCTAAGACTGAGCCAGTTACAACTTCACTCCCTGTTTGAGTAAGTGTGCCAACATATTCAGGTTTCATGTACTGTAGTAACTGCTGCAATGAGGAACAAAAATGTAAGGTTATTTCCCTTTAAGTCTTGGGATGCCAAGACAGAGTTATGTGTTCCTCTTTTGGCATTTCATAAGTGGACAGCTATTTGAGGAGGGCTCTGATTTTGTTTGCATTGCAACAACAGTGGCGCAACACAGAGGTATGGTCTTATTTGTACTCTTGCCCCCTTCACTTGTTTTGCGTGGGATAGAGTTAATTTTCTTACTAGTGGCTGGTATAGTGCTGTGTTTTGTATTTATGCTGAAAATAGTATTGACAATACAGGGATGTTCTAGTTATTGCTGTGTAAGCACTGCACAGCACAACCCTTTTCTGCTTCTCACCCCAACCCCCTAGTGAAGGGTCTGGGGGTATATGTCAGAAGAGACACAGCTGGGATAGCTGACCCTAACTGACCTGAGGGATATTCCAGATCATATTACCTCATGCTCCGCCTCTAAAGCTGGTGCAAGATGAAGGAAGGATGGTGATGATGTTTGTCTCACTAAGTCATCACTATGCATGACAGAGCCCTGTTTCTGGGGATATGACTAAACATCTATGTTCTCATGGGAGTGCTGCATCAATTCCTTGGGTTTTTTGCTTTGCTTCATTTCTATGTGCAGCTTTTGTTTTCCTTATTAAACTTTCTTTATCTCAACACATGAATTTTTTTCCCTTTTACTCTTAAGATTCTCTCCTCCATCTCGCTGATGGGGAGTGAGTGAGCAGCTGTGTGGGGATGAGCTGCTGACTGGGGTTAAACTACAACATCCCAGCAGGAGATTGAACTGCTTTAGCATACTGGAAAGTGAAAGCAAAACAACTTTAATTCAAAGGGAAGGGTCTGGGATCATAGGAAGCATTACCATAACTCTTGAACAAAAATTAAGTTCACAAAACAGAGTGTACATAGCAGAGCTAGCTGTAAGCTTCCCAGGTTGGGCATTAGCTATTCAATTGCAGCAGCATGAATGGCAGTGGGAAACTGCAAAAAATCCCACTGAAAGTGTCACCAAGTGTTAGTCTGTCGTGAGCTCAGCTCAGTTTCTGCAGAGCTCAGCTGTCAGTGGTACCTGTAAACTCAGGTATACCCACATAGGCTGCACCCCTGCATTGCAGGCAGCAGCTCAGCTTAAGCATGACCGGTGCATGGCTGCACTGCATGACCCTGAGGCTTGAGGTCCCCTCGGGCCTGTGAAGAGACATGCTCCCCCTCTCCAGGGTGCCAGGGGAGGCAAGACGTAAAGATCTCATGTACCTGACCTTATTGAATTTCTGTAAAACCCCCTTGAACTCTGTAAATCCTACCTGTGTGCTCTTGAGATTCAGATGGATCAAGACATCACTAACCTGATCATGTGGGGGTATCAGTCCTCATTTTAAGGAGAGGTTGGAGCAGAGACCTTTGGATTTCCCTTCTCACCAACAGTCCAGTGATTTCCCTATGATATTTTGGTTCGTAGCTCCTTATTCCACAAAGCAGCAGCCAGATCCCTCTGGTTTGTGTTCATGAGCTGGCCATTCACCGTGATGCACTGACATCTCTGGGAGTGGAGCTGGGTCCTGCACTGAGTGTTGTGCTGCCACACCAAAGCTCCTCTCCATTTCTCAACAGAGCCCAGTATGCCGCTTGACTGAGCTTCATACCTGAAGGTTAACATCCATATTTATTTTCCCTTATTTTGCTAAAATTTGACCATAACACTGTCAACCTTTTTTGTTTGTTTTTTTTTCTCTAGTGACAAAAGGACGCTTTCCCTATATGGAAAACTATGAAATGTTTTTGCTTTTAAGCTTTGCTACAGAAAGAGAAACCTAGCTGGCCTTTGAACCCCGACATGGAGGCAATTCTCACTGAAGATGGGTTAGTTTCTTCACAGAGTTGCAGAAAAAAGGAGGAGGCGAGGGCAGAGACAAGCATGTCAAAATGTGGTAATGAAAATGCTCACAGGAAATATGTTAGATCAGTAAATAAACTCTAATGGCATGTGCACTTATTTAACATCTCTTTTACACATCCAGTATAGCTTAGGGGAGCCTTAATATAAATGTGAATTGGGGTCACAGAAAGAGAAATAGATACAAGGAAATAGGCACAAACTCACAACGATGCTCTCAAGGGGGATTCATTGGTGTAACTCCTAATGTATGGTAGGTAAAGTTTTGGCCATACAGTATGTTCCACACACTGATGAAGACACACAGATGCATGCACTTTTCCTTAAAAATAGCAAGCTTTCACTGGGCCCCACTTCCCATTAAAGAGGACTTACAGCCTATGAAAATTCATAAACTCTGCAGGCGTTTCCACAGCGATTTGATGGAGTAATCTCCCGTCATCTCAGCTTCTTGGTGACAATGACAAGAGGAAGATGGATTTATCAAATACACAGTGACATGTTTATGACCCTGTTTTGCATAAGCAGGAACCTGAGCCAAAGGCTGTGCAGCTTGAGATAGCAAGAGGGTTTTTATAAATATTGTGACAAGCAGAAGTGATATTTGGAAGAACATGAAAAAAAAAATCTTACAGTTTTTTTTTTTTTTAGACAGACTGTATTGTGGTGGGGAGGGGGAAGAAAGCCTTTTCCCACACTTCTCCACAGTTCAGTCTCCTGAGAGCATGAAGGCTTAGCTCTCCCTCTCACCTTGAAAAGTTTTTCTGTTAACCCTTCTCCTCCCTCTGTGAAGAACACCCTTTCAATAAGAGTGCTGTTAGGAAGGGGGCAGGAGGAAATGCTCTCCATCTATCAGTGATACAAAACCAACATGGAAAAGCTTCAGGAATACAGATGGCAACAATAACTCCGTTTATAACATGCACACAAATATGCCATTCCCAGGTCCAGATGCACTGCTTGCCTTCACCAACATGGTTCTCAAATGGGGAGCATCACTAGAGGGCCCACACACTATTTGAAGTGGTTTCACCCTACTCTCCCACACAAAACCTTGCTGTTATGATTATTGCTGCAGTTCCTAACCAGTGGTCTAGACAGCTCGCAGGGTACTGCACAGGGTGCCTTCTTACGTTACGTAAGGCAGGACTAGACCTACAGAGTTGTGAAAAGGCTCTAGTGTCCAGGTTAAGTAAGGACTTCTGCAGACACCAGGTCTTTGCCAACAAACTCACCCATCCAGTGCCCTAGAAAGATGGTCATGGACTCTGCTTCTCAAACTTAGGGGAGGATGAACTCTTTCTGCATGCCCCCTCAGCAGCCCTGGCTGCATGAGAAATATTGCTGTCAAGAGCTGGCGAGACAGCTTCAGCCGGAGGTGTCTCCATCAGAGGCCACAGAGATGCTCTGAACTTGGGAGTCTGTGATGTGCTGAGTTTTGCACAGCTGTGCCAGGCCCGGGAGGATGCACAGCAAAGGCAGGAACAGGGGATGAGTGATGTTGCAGAGCCGAGGATTGAGCCCCACAGTTTTACATTCAAAAGTCCCACTGCAGGGGGTACCCTGAACACTGCCAGATACTCTTCTGGAGGCTGGCAGTGAGATAATAAAATGCTTGTGCTGTCTTTCAACTTCTCATAAAACCAGGGAGGCTAGTTGAAAGTGCAGTAAATGAATCACAGAGAGCTAAAGAAGAAAAACACGAGTAAGAAATGTGCTTGGATGTATTTTTCCTCTGTGGATTCTGTCATTTTTGTGATAATTTATACACCAAATTAAAGGATGAAGCTAAGAGAGCAACCATGTGGAAGGAAGGTTTGTGGGTACCTAGAGAACTAATGTGCTAGACAAACTCAACCAAAGCCTGCAATACTCAATGTCTTTGTTTTAAGTTTGTTTTCGTCCCTCCCTTACTCTTTTTTTCTTCCTGCAGATAAATATATTAATTAAATGACCCTTCTTTAGAATTACACAGAAAAGAGAGTTCAGGAACCTTTATTGAACCGACCTGTAAAACTAGAGCAAAATCAGCTTCTCTGTTGTTTCCCCTAAATGATTTTTCCATTGCATTTCACATCTTATCAGGGACTTGTTTGGGCTTGAAACTCCAAAGCTTTTTCTGTAGGTCAGTTCAATAAGGCACTCAAAGATGCTTTTCTCTCCATTGATTGGGATGTTTGGTAGGGTTTCGGCTTTTCTAGGTTTTTTGAAAGTAAAATAATAATCAGTTTCTTCTCTCTCCCACCTGCCCCCGGTTTAGTTCATTTTACTTTAAAGAAAAATAGATTTTTTTTTTTCTCAGTCCATCACAAAAATATTCCCTTTCTTACATGGAAATCATCCTATTTTATTACCTGATATTCCAAAAAGGACTTTAGCTTCTCCACTAACACTGCAGTGTTATAAAATTTGACTGATAGTTTTGGATTGAAACAGTTATTTTAACCAGACATGAGACAGGAACAAAACAGCAACTTCACCAGCCATTCTACCTCAGGGTAAATTGTCCATCTCTGTATTGACAACCTACAGCCTGTTGTAGAAAACGGTTCATTTGTTCCAATTTCTGGTTTTGGTACCATAATATCCAAGGAAGAGATGGACACAGGCTGAGATCTGGAGGAATAGATAGCATGTAAACATTTTTAGGCAGCCTTAATTAAATAACAGTCAGGGGACAGACAATACAACAGGAGATGAGGATGACTCCACAGGTCTGTCTCATGGCCCACAGATCCCTGGGATCTTCTCAGGTGCTGGGTAGTGGTGACGGTTAAGAGAAATGAGTACCAGCAAGAATGAAATCACCTTTCTCTTGTGCCTCTCCAGCCATCTAATTTCATGAGCAATAGACCACCACAGGGTCAGAGATGTGTTCCAAGGCTATTATCTGCCCTTGGTGCCATGCTCCTCTAAGGGCCATTTTTAATTTCCACCCCTTTTCTGGGAGAAGAACCACCAGAGAACGGTGTGGTTTCAAAGAGCCCATCCTCAAACAGCCTTCCAAGGCTAGAGGAATGAGCAGGGATGCCTGAAAACCCACGGAACCTCTGTGACTCCTGCAGGGATTTATCTGGGAAGATAAAATCCGAGGGTCCCTCAAATAACAGCACTACACATACACACACACATAACACAGCTCATCCCCCTAGCCTCTGTTCCAGCTTGAGGCAGCACTGTCCCAGGTGGTGAGATTTGTAATTGCTATAGCTCTATACAAAAGTCACCTTTCTTTTTGGACATTAGTAAAAATTTCCTATTTCCAGTTGACTGATTATGTATTTTATCTCTTATATTTCTTGTTCCCTCTCTAGCCTTCCTCCCTTCATAGCAGTTTCATGCAAACCTTCTAAGATTTCTGCGGGGAGTGGTAGGCAATAGAACTCTGTTGTCTAATGGGACTTCCACCGGCATTTGGCATCCTTCCTGGCATTTCACCCTTCATATTATAATTTATAGTGTAATGTAATTTTTTTCATATCACTCTATAACATAAATTATTGCCAGTTTGTCCTTAACACTCAAGGAGACATTCTAGGGCTTTTTGAACCAGGAAAAAGAATGAGAGAAAGAAATAGAGAGGGTAAAAGAGAGGTGGAAGGAGGGAGGGGTTGGAGGGAGTGGAGGGGAAGGAGGGAAGGGAGCGGAGAAAGGAATGGGAGGGAGCGATGAAGAATAGAAGGAAGGAGGAAAGGAGGAAGTTTACTCATGGAAGTGAAACCCCTAAAGCTAAACCAGTTTTGCTAAAGGCAAACATAGTAAATAAAATAAAGAGGAAATTTTTTGTCCCAATAACTTAATGAATGCTCTTTTTCATCTTGGGATATATCACTGAGTCCCCAGTGTATCAGACAGGAGATAGTGTGAAGAAGAAACTAGCATGAAAAATAATATGTTTTAAAGTTTCCTTATCTTTATCACTTGCATGTCCCTTAAATTATTAAAAGTGAAAGATATTTTAGTATCATTTGTGAGTTGTTTGTTCATATTTGGCATCTCATTTCACCTGGAGAATAACATTATAGAAGACAGCTTTATTGTCTATTTACTTTATTGCTCTGTGTTATTTCTAATATGCTCGCAGTTAGAAGCCCTGCTGGGTTAGGTTCTGCACAGATACATTCCAAGGCATGAGCAGCCCATTTAGCTAAGGAGACTGCAAGGATGTGCTCTTGCCCCCTCTTTCCCAAGCTGGCACCACTCCATGTGCAAAACCATGCTCTGAATGCAGCAATGCTGGCAGAGGACTGCTTCTGCGTTCTTCATTTGCATCACTGGAAGAAATCATCACCTTCCACTGGTTAAAAAATGTCCTTCCTCTCTCATATATCTCGTCTTCCTCTGGAAGCTCTACCAAAGCAGCCAGAGAGAGCAGCAGAGGTGCCCTTGTGTGGCTGGGAACACTCTACGAGCAAGTCATAAAGATTGCCAAACTCTTCCATCACTAATTCATCTCAATTAAAAAAAAAAAAAAGAATGGAAGTAAAACTTTTAAATATGTATATGATTGAGGCCAGAATAACCATTTGACTCCTGAGTATGGCTTCCTGTATTTTACAAACTGGTCAATCTCCCTCAGCAGCGGACTTCCCTTCTAGGCTATAACACAGTACAACGAAGTTGTCAGGGCTGCATAGCAAGGCACAAGCTGGCCCCAGCCTGACCGTTCCGGAGGCAAGTGTGCTGCTGTGTGCCAGGTGAGCATGCTTGTGAGCTAGGACAGCTGGAGTTAAATGCTGCAGCCAGCTCCTCCTGACAGTAACCTGGGCCATTCAGTGCTGGTGTCATTTTCCTACACTCCCAGTATAGGGGGACATCATGAGAGGACAGGAGTTTTGGAGGAACCATAGAACCACAGAACAGCTTGTCTTGGAAGGGACTTTAATGATCATCTTGTTCCAGCCCCCCTGATGTGGGCAGATCACTTTTCACTGGACTGGGTTGCCCAAACCCCATCCAACCTTGCCTTGAACGTTCCAGAGAAGGGGCGGCCTCTGGGGAGCCTCTTCCAGTGTCTCTCCACCCTCAAAAGGAGGAATGTCTTACTAATGTCTAATATAAATCTCTTCTCTTTTAGTTCAAAGCCATCACAATTTATCCTGTCTCTACATGCCCTTGTAAAAAGTCCCTCTCCAGTCATCTTTTAGACCCCCTTGGGTACAGGAAGGTGCTATTTGGTCACACCAGGGCCTTCTCCTGGCTGAACAACCCCAGCCTGTCTCAGCCTGTCTCCACAGCAGATATGCTCCAGTCCTCTGAGCACCTTTGTGGTTCTCCTCTGGAACTGCTCTGACAGGTCTTTCCCACACTGAGGGCCTCAGAGCTGGATGCAGTACTTCAGGTGGAGTACGGAACAGAGGAGGAGAATCGCCTCTCTCAATCTGCTTTTGATGCACACAAGAAGCCCTTGAGAGCTGCACTCATTCCCCCTTTGGAAAAATCCACTTTAGTACAGTGGTGAGTGTCCCTGTCTCTGATGTGGGTGACTGGGGGTTCAATTCCCACCAGGGAGGCAGTGGTGCTGTTTAAGAGTTGGACTCGATGATCCTTGTGGTCCCTTCCAACTCAGAATATTCTGTGATTTCTGTGACAGAATTCACAAGGAATTAAGTGCAGGGAAAATACTTGGGTTTTGGATCAGGATTTTTCCTAGAGGCCAATTCTCCCCCTTTCTCTTCCTTTTCTTCCCTTCCCTCCCCTCATTATTTTCAGCAGCTGAAGCAGAGCAGAAAGGTTACAAAACCACCCAGGGCCTCCAGCTGCAATAATCACTTGGACTTGCGTAGGATTTATACTCTGCCGTTGTAGGATTATACCTATAAAGAGCTCTGAGAAAAGAAAAAGAACTTTGCCACCTCCTCCTGTCTCTCCCTTCTCCCTGCTCAGAGTTCCACACCTACCTGGCCCAGGACCTGTGAATATTCCTTTTTGCAGCAATCTCCATGAGTTTAATTTGCCCCTCCACTCTGCTTTAATCCCCCAGCCTTGTTCAGCCTCTTGAGCACAGTATTTTATGGCACCTATGACTGCTCTTGGGGTATGGTATGTATTTTCCCTTTTCCCATGTGTGTGCAGCTTGCCCTTTAGTGAAACCCAACACTTCGTTGTGTGACAATCAGATGCAGTTTGGCACCTTTCTTTCTAATGGGCTGCTCAAAGATCTATGCACCTTTTGCAGGGTCTGCTTTGTAAATAACTTTGCAGATAAGAGGAGTTGTGTGATTCATTTTTCAGAAGAAGGTAAGTAGAGGTGCAGAAGGGCCCCATCATATCATCCTGAAGCTGCCTGGTGGAAGAAGCCAAAATAGTGACTGCACTGCTAGAAGACTCTCTGCTTCCTGGAATTCCCAGGAATTCTTTACCAACTTATGCAAAAAAACCTGACTCCCATCTTTTCCAAATGTAATTTTCATGGACACGTCTGGTCTCTAAGCCTTACTTGTGGTAGACGCAAGCCCTTCCCCTGTTTTACAAAGAGGGAATGCAGGTCCTGTCCTCCTTCTGCTTAATCTAAGGATTTATCTGGGTTTCACTTTCTGCCTGATTGTAAATGAAGTTTGTCCATCCTAATCTTCTCTGGGGGCAGCTCATGAGAACCACAGATGTTTTCTAAGCGTGTAGAGACTCTCAGAGGAAGGATTGCAAAGTGGAGTTGCTCTCTTGAGAGAGCCTATAGTTAGTAATAGACCCACCTGTATTAATTACTCTGCTGAAACAACACACAAGCCTCAACTAATGCTCTCTGCATGGACTCAAGCTGCATTATTTTGCCTCTTCTGTTTTCTTATTTTTTACTAATATTTATTTCACTCTCTGGATCCAGGTCCAGACTTGTTTCCCTTCTCTGCTTTGTCTTCACACCCTGAGCCGAATTTAACTTAATGTTTGCTTAGACCTTTTTTTCACCCAGCTGAGCACAACCATTACACAACAGGGACACAAGTCTGCCTCTCATGGACTTATCCCCCTCCCTGTGTTTTTGACAAGATGAATTCAGTCGATTGGTAAATGGATAAATAGTGAGAGAAATTGCTTTCTCTCATTACTCTGCATGGTTGTGTCATTACCCTTTAATATTGCATCATTATTGACTGATGCAGCCTGTCGAGGCATGGCCAGTGGAATGTAGTGCTGTGGTAGAGAGGCTCAAAATATTTCATTCGACGTTACCACTTGGCTGGTAGGCTTGTGTATGGTTCAGAGAGAGAGATGATGAGAGATGTGATGCCACAACAACCAAAATGGAGTAGCATGCTCTTAATTTTATCCTGGAATTCAATCTGTGATGAATGCTGTGGTAGAAAGTCGTCCCTGCTCTTCACCAGAGGGACCAGATCCCATTTAAACCCTGACACCCATTATTGCCTGTTCTTTGAGACACAAGACAGAAAACAAAAATTGGTTCCTGTTCTTGTTGAGGTCCTGGCTCTGAGATAAAGGAAAGGGAAAGGGGAAAGGGGGGAATTTATTTTTCTCCTACAATGGGTTTGGATCGTCAGGTCTGGGTTTTGTTCTTCCCTCTCACTGAACAAACCTTCAAGTACTGTATTAAATGTTTGCAATCCGCTTTCTTAATTTCATTTGGTATTTGGGATTTAGGATTCTGATCTGCTGCTTCTGTGCCTGGACAATGCACAGGAAATGAGGGAAGTCAAACAGAAACAGGGAACTCTATGGAAGAGTGACAAAATCCAGCCTGAAACAACTTTACAAGGGAAAGATGAAATAATAGTAACAATGTGAAAAAAAAAAAAAAGTTATTCATTCAACTGTCCATGCACAAAACATATCCATGATGGCTCATTGCCTACTCACTGTAGTCACCTCTAAATGACTGTTGGCATGGGGGCATACTAATGAACAGCCAAAAACCACTGTTCATCCGAAGTGTTACTGAAGTGATCTATGGAGCTCCTTACTGTAGGGAGTCACAAATGGTAAACGTTTAGATGGGTGCAAAAAATAACTAGAGAAATTCACAAGTGGAAAAATTAACTCTGAGAAAGTAACTGCAGGGAAGTCCTGAGGCTACACCAAAGGGAAAGCAGGCCAGAGTGTCTTTCTCATTTTTACACTTCTAAGCACTTTTGGCTCCTCTGGAGAGGTGGCACTGGACTAGATAGACTGGCTTGATACAGCTGTTCTTATTTATCTTTATTTAAGTAGAATACATATTTTGAAACAAAACCATAATATTAGTAAAAGTACAGAGAAATGTGCTAGAAAGACATTTTAGCAACCACTGTAGAGAGAAAGAAAGAAACAAACAAAAAACATAATGTCAGATGGCTGGCTCTCTGCACTAATATCGTATTTCCCCTTCGCCTTGCTATCTTAGCCCTCATTTGGGAAAGAAGACCTGTCAAATTATAGATGAATAAAAACTCATTAAGAAACAACAGGCCTAGATGAAATTGCTACTGGGATTACACTGATGGGGTGGTCTTCTCCCACCCTCACCTTTATTCAAACATTGCAAACCCTTTTTCTCCTCCAGGGCTCTTGCCTCCATCTTGGTCCTGGCTAACTCCACTCCTGCGTGAAACCCTGTGTTTGAAGGGTGCATGTGGAGAGAAAGGAGGAGAGAGAGGGAATTGTTTGTTATGCTTCCTTTTGTTTTTAATTAACCTCCGGTGTTTTCTTTGTCTAGAGACAAAATTCTCTCACCCTGATTTTTTACACATGCTTGCATTCAGACTGTGGAAAAAAGTTAGATCAAGAGAGAGAAAAATTGAGGAAGTTAGAAGGGGAAAAAAAAAGCTTTCCCCATCAAAAGAAGTAGCTTTATAAGGAGAGGGAATTGTAATATGTGTAGTTTTACATAGTTAGCCTAGTTTTACAGGCCAATCTTTGCTTATTAATCCTAGTGTGAAACAAGGATCTGTACTCACAGAGAGATAGTGAGCCATCAGGCTTCTGCAGCACACTCATTAGGGACTTGCACAGGAACCTCTGGGTTGGGCTTGAAGATAGATCCTTTTGCAAGGCTTTTCTTGCTCTTTAGCCCACACACATTTCTTAAAGATGGTGATGGTTAACAAATGCCAACACTGAAACACCTGTGAGCTTATCCAGTGGGTCTAAGTTTATAGTTCATACACACAGATGTAGTTTTGTCCATCTGTGCTCATGTTCTGTGACAAGACATCATTAGAAGATACCCAGCATATTATTAGAGGTCTTAAGGTAGCAGGAGAATCAATATATATCGCAGTGTGGTGGCCACAGAGAAGTGGCACATCATTGCAAAACTTAAACTAGAAAAAGGGGACCCACTGTCTCCATTGAATTGTCTAGATGGGAATTCCTGGGATTTCTACGGACATGAAGCACAATTGCAGTTTAGATTTCGTGTGCCTTAACCTCCAAGGGTGAGCTGAGCTGTGTATTTCCAGTTGTGAACATGCCAATGGAGTTACTTACTGAAATTTGGGAAAAACCCCAAATGTCAATTTGTGGATAGACCATTAGTGGTCAAGGAAAGCAATAAAATACCCATCATGCCATTATAACAGGAAGACAAACAACATGACTAACTTCTAGTCTGATTGGGATTAGAGAAGAAAAATTAATATTTTAGATATGCATTAAAACAGAAATAAAGGTGAGTATTAGTGTTCATAAGTATTAGTGTCCTCATGTTTTTTGGTCTCTCTCTACATTGCCAACAGTGCTGTTACATAAGGCAACACACCAAATAACAGCTTTCCTGTGAAAAGCATTATGCTTCCAAGGGAGAGACAGCCTGGCAAAAAGCTTTCTGTCACTTTCAATAGGGACTTTGGGCTAAATTCTCAGCTGATGTAAATCAGTGTAACTCCAGTGAACTTCAAGTTGATAAAGTGAATTGAAACCACCTGACCATTATCTTGGGGAATCCACAGGAGATGTTGGTGTTCAGGCTATATATAAAAATAATAATGGTAATAATGGCAATGAAATAAATGGAATTTGCTATAGGGCTTCTGGAACACCATCAGCGAGTGAAAAACATGAACAGTATAAAGATCTGAGTATGAGTTTCTTGTTTTGTAGACTAGACTTGGGAATTTAATGCTTTGTGTATCTTCACTGAGTATATAATCATTCTGCTGCTGTTTGGAAAACAATGAAATTTGGAAGTAAGATGAGTGATAAGATACAATAAAAGTAAAACTATCTCAAATCTTGTGTAACTGAATTCTTAACTCATTCACCACTTCTGCTATGACAAATTCATGTCAGGGTGTCACCCATGTAAAGTATGACTCATGCATTTATATCATACTGAATACTCACAGAAAATAATCCTGAAATAGCTGGATTTTCACTGCCACAGACCTGGATTTCTTGTCTTTGCCCCAAAAAGAGAGATCTAGTTACTGTTAATGATAGCAGGATCTTTACTGTGACAGAAAGACAGCTATCACAGAACAAGGTTACTCAAACACAAGTCAGTGCTACACAAGTGGGTTGTAAGAAGCATGTAGGTTATGGAATCCTTGTATTGGGAAGTTAAGTAGAGTTCTCAATTTTATGACGCACTTAAAAACTCTTTCTCCTATTACAAAATTACAGAATCACAGAATATTCTGAGTTGGAAGGGACCCACAAGGATCATTGAGTCCAACTCTTACGTGAATGCCCATATAGGGATTGAACCCACAACTTTGGTGTTATGAGTACCATGTTTTAACCATCAGAGCTAATCTTGGGGTCATCTTTTGCTTTGCTTTGCTTCGCTTTTTTTTAACCTAACTCCCCATCCCATCATCCCATTATCTAGAACATGTCAATGAGTTCCTCATCCAGTCTTTCCTTAAACAACTCCAGGGATGGCGACTCCACCACCTCCTTGGGCAGGGCATTCCAATGAAAGATCACTCTCTCTGTGAAAAGCTCTTCTTAACATCCAGTCTAAACCTCCCCTGGCATAGTCTAAGGCCATGTCATCTTGCTCTGGTGCTGGCAGCCTGAGAGAAGAGATTTACACCCACCCAACTGCAACCTCCCTTCAGGAAGTTGTCAACAGCAATGAGGTCACCTCTGAGCCTCCTCTTCTCCAGGCTGAACAACCCCAGATTCCGCAGTCACTCCTCAGAGGGCTTGTTCTCCGGTCCCATCACCATCCTTGTTGTCCTTCTCTGGACCCTGTCAAGCAGTTCAACATCCTTCTTAAACTGGGGAGCCCAGAACTGGGCACAGTACTCAAGTTGTGGTCTGACCAGTGCTAAATACAGGGGAAGAGTAACTTCCTTAATCCCACTGGCCACACCTTTCTCTTATTAAAGACGCCTGTTGTAACACCTGCTAAATGGCTGTTGACACAAGATGCAGGCATTGATACGGGGCAGCAAGTTTTCCTGAAAGGGACAAGGGGAAGGACATGTCTCCTACTTTCCTTTTGCAAACTTTTCAGAGCCAGTCTTGGAAAATTTAATATTCGTTCTGAGCTCCCGCTTAATAAACTTGGCAAACATGACATTTTTAAAACAAAACAAAACCATGCTGTTCATTTTCCCTTTTCATTCTTAATTGGCCCATCTAAAAGCAATCAAGTGAACATTTAGCTCTGGTAGAAAGAACTGCAGGAGACCTCTTCTCCAAATGCCATTATTCAGGAGTGTGCAGAAACGTGTATATGTTTATGGAGAGTGGGAGGCACTCTGCAAATTCTCTCTCAAGAGTGACAGAGAAGCAGGAGCATAGCCAGGGCTAGGACTATGGGGGGATGTAAGCATTGTAGTGTGCCAGTGTTGGGCATTAGCTGTCTGGGGGAAGTCACAGCCTGCTGTGCTTGTAGTTTAGGCTCCCTTGATGGTTTGAGGGGAGATTAGGCATTAAAGAATAAACTGTATAAATGGCATACTGAATAGGGAGCCTGCCTAAACTTGCCAAAACAAAGCACTACAGAGGAATGGATCTTTCAAACCCCATCTCTCAGTGGGTCTCAGACATCACTCATTAGTGGTGTTAGGGGATTGGCT
>WEKX01026540.1:43710-54607 GCA_013390025.1 Pitta sordida | reverse complement strand
GGGTGTTAGATGGTGAGTTGGACTAGATGATCCTTGTGGGTCCCTTCAAACTCATAGTATTCTGTGAATCTGTGAATCTTGGCTCCCCTGAAGACTGTGCTGTGTGGTCAAAGCAAGGATTGCCATTCTGGGCTACATGACACCACTGTCCAGGAATAGGGGTATTAAATCATTAGGTTGCTTTTTCAAAGGCCATTGTTTGGGTCTGGCTTAAAGATGCCTTGAGCCAGTTTACAGTCGTGTTCTCAAGGCATTACAATTTCCTGCTCTAGCCAAACTCGTCCCTTTCCCCACAGTTCTGCATCTAGTGAGGTTTCCAAATCCATGCCACTTAGAATTTGGAATGATACTAAGTGACACAAATTGATGGCACATCAAACTCTAGTCTTTCGTGTGGGCCAAATCTCAATGCAAAAATAGGAATATCCCCCAAACCTCATTCTCATTTTTAAAATCCTCATGAGAGTTCAACTGGGAGCAGATCATGAGTGCTATTGGAATCTAGTTAAGCCAGCATTGTAGCAAGTAAATAGTGAAAAGACAGAGAAAGTTGCAAAAACCATTGTTCCTACCATTCAGAAAACCCACAACTGTTATAATACCATTAGGGCAGCACAGTGCATTATAGAGCTAAGAAACTCACTCTAACTGTAGAAACATTACCTTTCCTAATATGCCATGGGCTTCAATAACAATACTTTGTCATACTTGTTTAGCTTCTCTGGGGAGAGCAAGTGTTTTCCCCTACCATATAGCAATGCCTTCTCTTTGTGGATACTTTCTCATTGATGTACAAAGTACTTTATGTAGAAGTTTGATTGAAGAATCCCATAAGCTCTGGAATGCTGGAGGCTGGAAGAACAACTGGGGCAAAAATCATTGTATAAGCACTTTGATCTCTTCAGGATTTTTTAGGCATGCTTTGCTGGCCAGTGTCAGGGAAGGTTTTTGGACTACAAGGATCTTCGATGGGACACATGATCCCATTGTTATATAATCATATCACATTCCAGTGCCAATTGGCATGGTCCACTGCATTCAGTTGGTGGGCTGTACACCTTACTTTTTAATGAGATCTTATTAGACTTCAATTTCCAATCGTGATATTGGGTATATTAATTGGAAAGCTGTTTAAAAGCCCTGTGACAAGAAGAGAAGTGAAAGTCTAGGCAAGACCTTAGAGATTATTCATTTGGTTGTATTTGGGGATGCATATCAAGCCCACTACACTCTCTTTTCTATCATCTCTATTTGGTGCCTTTGACTACAAAACATTTGCTTTGACTTCTCAAAAGGGAAGCCATGGTTTTCAGGACCAAATATTTGAGAGTAAGTTTCCTCAAAGTGGTCTGAGACTTCTAGTTATCCACTGGAGCTCTTCCTTTAGCTGATCTCCATTGTGCCAGCTATTAACATGTGTCCCAAGTTCTGCTCAACGTCTGTGATCCACAAGTGACCTGTCACCTCCAAAATGTTTTTTCAGCTATATCTACTGGGTGGGTTCTCTGTCGGCTATTATACTTCTCTCCCCTGTATGGATTGAGAAATGTAAACATAGAATTAAAAAGGATTGTTTTCATAATTATCAAAAGAAACCATTAAACTACTTGGGAGAATTTTGACCTATTAGTAGCACCATACCATCCCTCTTACTAAGATCTCATGGCTGCACAGGACAAAGTGACAAAGCATTTAAGGACTGCTAGGGTCTGCCCATTTTAGTCAAATTGGAAAAATCCCTGCACAGCTGGTCATTTTGGACTTGGAGTTATATAGTGTGTTTACAGAATCACAGAATATTCTGAGTTGGAAGGGACCCACAAGGATCATCGAGTNGCTAAGATATGAGAGGTTTTGGGAAACCTTGCAGCCCAGTTCTGTTTAGAGCCAGGGATCTTCAGCTTCACAGACTTCCCAGCACCACTAAATCAAATTATCTCAGGGGTGAAGGAAGTGAAGAAAAGGCCTTCAGCATCTCCTGTGGAAAAGTGACTTTAGCGACGGGTGTCTCACAACTGCCATTCCCACAATTGTTCCCCTTGTCAATAAGATGACCTTTCAGAGGCGGAAGCTCCTTTTTATTACTCTGTGCACTGGGGTAAACCAGGCCACACTGTGTTATCTACCCAATTTATCAACACTATTTACAGCAGGTCCATTCCACTGTCTGGCTTAACTCAGTGCCCAGAGACTCGGCATTGAGAGACGAGGCTGCTGCTGAAGAGAAAGAAATGTCAATTCCAGCCTAGTCCCCTAAAGTGAAATAAAAGAAAAAAAGTAAATAAGGAAAGAGAAGTAAATACAATATCTCCAGGGTGACTACATCTATCTCATCCAATACAGCCAAGTATGAAACCAATACAAAGACCATCTTATCCTCCTAGTTATCCCAACACACAGAATGTCATCACCTGGTGGCCTTGAAAGAAAGAAGTATACTGCACCCATCTTTAATGAATATGACATATCTCTCACCTACTTGCATTTCAGCAACCCCAAATTGTTGTAAAATGAGATACGAGAGTCTATGTTCCTTGTTTGTCCTAAATCACGAGGATGGATTAAAATTGGTTTTTTGCTGCTTTTTTTTAAGGATTACTTTTGGTAATTTTGGTTGCTTTCTGCTCTTCTATGATCTAAGGGATTTGCCATCAGTTCTCCAGGATTTGTGATCAAGATGTAATCTTCAACTCTTTTCTAATCAGAGAGAAACAGGCTGTTATATGCACAAATATGTAGTAGTAAGGACTGCAGGTAATTGGTCTCATGAGTCTCATGAGTCTCATGAGTCTCATGAAACTCACTGTGAAGTCACAAGGATGGCAGTCTACTCTCTTGATCACATTCAAATCATTTGAGTCTTGAAACTGCCTTTCTAGAAGGTTCACATTCACTGAACTGGCAAAAGAGGCCATACCTTTCCCCTGTGGTACTGCTGCCTGGTCTGTAGGGATGCTCAAGGATGTTGCTCTGATACTTCACGTGTCTCAGCAGAGAACTCTTAGCATCATATCCTTCTGTAGTATGATCTGTATTGCCCTCTCTCCTCTACAAGAATCATGGCATGCCCATCCATACATCCTTCAAGTGAAATAGTATATATACAGTTATACACCCTCATTTGCGAGGAACGGGTCATGCTACGGGCCTCTCAAAAAGCCAAACTGACAAAGATGCGCAGGTCATTAATATGCATGCAGGCCACGCCCATTTCTCCACACACCGCCCCCGGCACTCTGGAGCGCTGCAGACAATTTTCTGCTTCTCCCCTCGGGCTCTCTGAGCATGGGGGAGCAAAGGGAACTGTTTCTGAACCCCTTCTGACTTGAGAGACCCCTTCCCCCCGAGAATCTGTGGGCTTCTCCAGGCTGCTGTGACTTGTGCTCACAGCCCCAGCCCCGCACCGCTGCTCCCTTCCCCTGACCCCGGTGCTCATGCCCAGGCATCCCAGCCCCTTGGCCGCCCCGCGCTGTCAGCCCGTGCTGGCAGCCCTGGTGGGCTAGGCGTCGGGCGCTGGCAGCTCTGGCATNCCCTCATTTGCGAGGAACGGGTCATGCTACGGGCCTCTCAAAAAGCCAAACTGACAAAGATGCGCAGGTCATTAATATGCATGCAGGCCACGCCCATTTCTCCACACACCGNAGTGGGGAAGGGGTGTCCCTGAGGGGTGGGGTTGGGTCGGTATTGGAGTTTCCTTCCCTTTAACATCCGCCGGTCCCAGAAGACACAGCGCTGCCCGTACAGTCCCAGAGGGTGGGGGAACAGAAGCCTCCTCCTGGCGCAGTGACAGCTGCCCCCTCTCAGCACACAGCACTTGCTCGACCTTGCTTGCCTCACTTTTGTGGGGCAGTTTCCCGGGTCAGGGATGGGGGCACGGTGCCGCCATTGCGAGCCCCCTCCCTGCAGGGCGGGGTGATTCCTGCCCCACAGGCACCACGGGACTGCCCCTCGGCAGAGCAGAGGCACTGCACGTGCGTCAACCAGGTAAACTCGCAAATGGTTGAATCAAAACTGCGATAAATTCTCCTCGGAAATGGGCGGGGTCGTAATGGAGAGGTCGCAATGTACCAGGGATTCACTGTATTATGTCTGCATCTCTCTTACTCCCCTGCACGCTGGATTGGTAAAAGTCCTTGATAGCTACACTAACTCAAGACTAAACAAGTAGTCATCAATACCTTGGATTTTGTCTTCTATTATTTAGACCAGTATTGAACCATCACATGGATGGTCCATGGGGACTGTGATGAACAAAATAATTTATTTGTTTTCCTACAGTTGAAATATGACTCCCACAAACTCCACAGCTATGATGTATCATGATGTTTGGACATATTCAGAAATCTAGCTCAAGCATATCCTCATAAATTTACAAATCAATCAGAGCAAAATCAGGAGACCTGATGGATGCTGCATTCTTAAATCATATTTGAAATGTGAAATTAGCAAAGTAGAAAGAACAAAACACAGAAGAAAAGACCTGTATTAAAGGGTAATTCAGCCAGGTTCCACCAAAATGAATGGGCTCTGTTCAAGTTTTCTGTAAAGACACACTTTATTGCTGCCTGTCTCAGATAACTGGCTACAAACCAGCCCTTGACAGCCATCCCTCTAAAGCAGTCTCTGTAGTTTATTGGAACTAGCTGGAAGCCACACCTGTTTGTGCAAGGCACCTAAACAGACACCCAGTTGAGACCCTAAAGAAACTGTCTTCTTGCACATGCCTTTATTCTATACACTGTGGACTTTGGCTATGAAGCTGATACAGCAGAATAGAAAAGGAGGAGACCAAGGAGATCAAGAGCACATTCCTGTTGATCCTTATAAGTACTTCACTTGGGAACAGGGGACCCAGGTCAAGATAATGTCTCATAAGGGGAAAGTCCCTTAATGCTGCACTGGGCTTGTTCACAATATAGCTGCTGACCACTTCAGGTTCCCATAGCAGGAGCAACAAGCCCTGGGTGCATCCAAAGGCAGAACAAAAAGAATTTAACAGGATTAGCCTGTACAAATTCCAGAACAACCATGCCTCCTGTAATTCCTTTTGTAACTCCTTCCTTGTTTACACCAGTGAACATAATGCAGCCCGTCACTGGTGACAAATTGTTCCAGGTTTTGGTAGCTGCCTCCTAAGAGTCTCATCATCACTTGGGCACTGCCAATGTTGTGGGATGCCTTTAACACTCCTATCTGATTGGCAGTGAAGTATGACACCACTAGCACTGAACTTTCTGCAATGTCTGTTAGAGATAAGGGGGGGGGGAAGAAACTTGAATAATTTACATAGTTGGTTTAATTTAAATTATTTATATGCTAAGCATTGCAAACAGCTGAAGTTGATAATGAGTCCAAGAAGCACATTTTGAACTCAGTTGCAGATTCTACTGCATTGTTATTCTTGCAGGATACAGGATTTCCTAGCAGTATGAAGGCCTGGGAGTGTAAACAAGGTAGTTTCTTGAAGAAGAGTCTATGCAGATTCCTTCTTGCCAATTACTACCATATTATTATATGTTCTCTACAGTTTGTTCATTTTGAACTCCTAAAACTATCAAAAGCTGCATGTGTTTTCCCAAGCCACAGAGTGAAGCCTGCCTCCATTGTTTGACAAATAACAGTGTGTAGCTGGTGTAATCTATAATCAGGAATCAGTTAAGGAGATATCAACAGGAAAGGAAAGATAAGGGAAAACCAGGAGAAAATCAATGAACAACATAAGGGAATTGATCATTCAAAGGGCCTTTCTTAAGCCACTAGATCCTCTCAGAGGAATCTTTCCTGTTGCATAGGTTTTGTCTTACATTCCTTGGGTTTTTTTTGCCTTTTGTTTCATGAGGAAATCTTTCTCTTTGGGAGTGACGTAAAAAAAATACATCTAAGACCCCCATCTTCTGGGTTCATTGAATGGCCACTGCCTTTTATACCTAGAATGCAAGTGAAATACATCTGAGAGGTTGCGTAGAGCTAAAGAAAATTGATGCTAAACTTTGCAAATTCTTGCATGAATTCACAGGGAATATCTCCAGGAGCACTTTAGAAGATGTACATATCCTCCTCAAGGATGCAAGCATCAAAGAGATCACTCACACATACCTCATGAAAAGTAATTTCCCACAAATCCTTACACAGTTTAAGAACCATCTTTGTCATAGACCCTGTCACAGACCAGATATTTGCTATTGGCTTCTTTTATCATGACTTTTTTTTTCTGCCTGAATTTCTAAAACATACTAGTTTCAAAGAAGTCAGTAGAATAAGTAATCAACCCATACTACCAACTCCAACAAATGCTTTGAGTGTCAGGATATTTTGGGTTGATCCAGAACTCCTCCCAGAGTTCTTTTGTTTTGTGTACAAATCACAGGTTTCAGTTAAAAAATAAGTACTTTTCCAGATATGGATTGCTGTGAACAAAAAAACCTCTTGAAAATACAAGCTAGATCCTGAGACATGGAGACCTGGAAACTACATTAGAAGTGAAAGAAAGCCCTAAAAGTTACTACTGAAAAAAGATGGGGGAAAAAAAGTTTTTAATCTAATCAGAGCTGTGATTTTCAGGGGGTCTTATTCACCACTTTTGAACATTTGTAGGTTGGCACAGTTGTGAAACCACTGAGCACTTTGGATCTTTTGCTTATAAAATGCCAAACTCTTTTTTCTCCTTGTTGGATATACAGTAGTTAGAAATGCACATGCCCAGTGAAAACAACACTGGTGGTGGAGCACAGAACTAGTTCCAGGATCTTTTTAAAATCCCAGGGATGTCAAAGACAAACAAGTTTAATGTGAGGAAGTCCAGAAGACACCATACTTCTCAGACTACCAAGGAAGATAAGGGGAGTTCCGGCTTTCTTTGAGACCAACAGGGGATTTGGGAAAGATCATACATGCACAAGAACACAAGCTTATACTAACAGCTGCCTCCAATGAAGGGCTTAACTACACTCTTGAAAGTAGGAGAGGCTTTGAGGACCTGGTCTCATCACCTCTGGAAACAGATTTTATTAACTGCTGAGATGTGCATCTGGTTGTGTCTCGGACAAAGCCAAAATGAAGACGGTGTATTCAGATATGAGCTCCTGCATTCCATACCCAAACCCTCTCCAGTTGCTTGAAAAAGCAGGTACTTCAGTATCATTCCACTGCTGTCTGCCTGTGACTTTTAGGATTCCATGTTTAACAGGAACAGAGAAGAAGAAATCCTATTTTGGTAGTGCCAGCATTTTTTTTTCTCTAAATGAAATGGGGGGTACATGTCAAGGAAACCTGCTCTTTATTAACCAGAAACAAAAGCAGTGAAGTGTAGCTGACTCCCATCTCTTTGTTCTGGTAGTTTATCTTATGGTACATCAAAAATAGCTCCAACCCCATCTGGTGCTGAACTAGATGAACTCCAGGGATCACTTCCAACCCCAACTATTCTGTAGTTAACTGAACCTAGTCTACCTTTAGGAATCAAGTGGGGGAGAAGGATGAGGAAGTAGACATGTTATGTATGTTTCATAGCATTTCCACATATAAAGGTGGCTATAAGTAAAATTTATCTATTGAGATAATTTTTTCTCCAATTTGTCAGCCAGGATTCTCAAGACAAGGGATTTGAATTTACACCGCTGCTCTGATTTAATTCTAGCCAAGGATGAGACAAAACATGACAAAGAACTGTAGACTTTTCTACTTCAGCATTAAATATTTTGTGTTTTGGTTGATGTCTCTGCAGGTGAAATATTATGGGTATTAAAAGAAAAAAACTGAATTTGCTGTACTGAGCTTTATAGTGTTGGTCCTTGTCTTCTGCCAGGTAGTGCTTGCTGACTTGGAAGAAGGTGTTCTCCTCATTTCACCCCCATAATTCACAGAGTCAATTATACAAAGCTAGACAGAGAGTAGGAGAATTATTTCCTAACCCCATGCACCACCAGCTGAAAGATTCCTTTATCTTCAGATGGTGATGTCTTGATACCAGCAGAAAGTTANCCCTCCCAACAGCATCCTTATCTTTCTCCATTCCTCACTAATGATGGGACTTCAGCAAAAGAGTGGGATAAAAAGATGGATGAAAAGTTGATCTTATGTATCTCTCTCTCTCTCTCTCATATCAGCCAACATATTTCTCAGTTTCTTTCTCAAATCTGTGTTTTCACAAATCTGTGTTCCTAAAAATGTTTTCTAACTCGCCCAACCCTCTCTTTCTCTGAGGTACAAAAGGAATGAGGTTGAATTCACCAATTTTTATATTTAACTCTCTTCCTTCTTATAAAACTTCTTATCATCATGAACACCACCATTACCATCAATCTGGTTGTGTGGTGTTGTAATCTTGGCTGATCCAAAATGCAGAATGTAAAATTGAATTGCTCAAGTCACTGAGTTTGCTCAAGACTGAGAACTGCATTCATTACTATTATTGCATTTAATTAGTAATAACATATAATCATAAATTATACAACAGGAAACAAGTGTGATCCCTGCCATAAATGTCACAAAATCTAGTAGACTAATAGATTCTTTATGGAAGAATGCTAGCTGAAATCACAAACATCACATCAAACAAACCAGTTTGTGTATGTATATGTGTGTGAGTCTGTTCGGCATGTGTCTGTGGTTTTTTTGTTGTTTTTTTTCCCCCTTCAAATTTATGCACAGAACACTTAATTTTACCTTTCAAGAATGTGTTTTAGGTCAAATGTCTCCTTTTCTCTGCTAAACCCACAGATAATTTTCTTCTTTAGACGCAGATAATTATCTACTGTTTGAAAAAAGATAATTGAAGGACTTCTGATGAAAGTGGAAACTTCCCACAACTCAAATAATAGTGCTGAGAGCCATTTCTTGTGAGAGCAATAGTTTAGTTGTCTTACATCCCCGTCCTTCACAGGGCTGGGTTCCCCTGCCAGGCTACAAATCCCATGGTGCTTCCCATCCACAACATTTGCCTGAGGCATTGCAACAGCTCAGGTCTGGCCACTTGGAAATCGAATTTCAATTTGAGAAAAGTCTAAATGTTCTTTTTCAATCAAAGATATCAGACTAAAAATGTTTCACTGCTTCTGGAACTCCTTGTGCCAAGATGGGTTTTGATATTCTGCCTTTTCATTCCAATCCAGAACAAAATCAAATGTTGACAAAACTGTAATTCCTTAAGTCAGCTTTCCCCTTTAGATTCATTTTATTAGAGCAAGGCAGAAGGCTGTGAGGGCATTTCCACTTTTGCTTAGTTCATTTAGGAAGTTTTAAAGTAAAGTGGAATCCGTTGCCCTCTTAAAGGAATAAGAGTGTTTAGTTTAAATATTTTAAGTAATGCCATGGTTAAATGTTACAGGAATCCAAGTACATGGCACCAGCTAAAGGATCACAAAAGCTTCGAACACATGAAATAAAGTGCTGATCTTAGACACTGCTGCTTCAGATGTCTTTGATGTTTTTGATGCTGTAAGTGTGTTTCAAAAAGTTTCAAACTGAACCTAGAGTTCAGATAGAATCTGGGATTAACGCTCAGTTGTAGAAAATCTATTTCCTATTCTTCTACATAAAACTAATATTAAAAATTAAACACTGTAGCAGAGATAGATAGTTTACTGATTTAGTTTGATTGTGTGCTCACACCTGAACTGGGTAAATTAATACCACAGTGATTAGTGCATAGCTCCTGTACTGGCAATTTTGGTGCTACATATACGTAGTCAGTTGTCCTCTGTCAACTGACCTGAGATAGCTCATTAAGTAACTATCCTTTGTTTTGCCACCCCTGCAGGCAGAAGAAGCCACAAGAAGTCCAAAAGGTGGATGGCAACTCATAAGCCTTGGTAGCACGATAATTTTAGGCCATGAGACCACACTTCCAGCCAATGTGGTTACAATAGTACAAACCCATTTCAGATGAAAATTGATGTTCACTGCTGATTTTAGAGCCATGGAAAAAAATAACTACAATATCATATACCTGTGAGATAGCACCAGTAATGCTCAGTCACCTCCAAGTTAAATATAGATTTTCTTAACTGCTAACCCTGCCCAATTCAATTGTGATCTGAACACTAAAGAACCCAGCTCAGTTTTTGACATAACTATAAAGAAATAAACATGCCATACTTCATAACCTGAAAATGGCTGCACAGGGAGAGCCTGTGGATCTGGGCAGACTGTCTTGTCTGACAAAGGCCAGCAGTCGATGTGCGGAAAAGCTCCATAAGGTGCTGATACTGCCTGGGGATGTCTTGCTTGCCTTGAAACTTAATTGATAAATTTATTGACAAGGCACATGATGCAAAGTACCATCATCACACATTTTTTTTCTGGGAGATTGACAGAGTGAAACTATCACCCTCTCACCAGGGATAAACTTTACAGCACTCCTTTGGCAAATGACAGTCCGTCACAGAATCACAGAATCACAGAATACTATGAGTTGGAAGGGACCCACAAGGATCATCTAGTCCAACTCACCATCTCTTTCACATTGCAGCAAGGGAAGGAAAGGCATTTTAAAACATGTTTGTGAGACAACAGAAGTCAGTGAAGGATACTCAAGGGCAAACATAGCACCTGAAACTACTTGTAATTCACATTTTGTTCCTAAGGAGGTAAAGCATGTTGGCAGTGTCCCTTTAACTGCACTGACACTGCANTCAAGATCTCTTTGTGTTGTTCAAAACACAAGAAAGGATGAGCCTTTCTCCCAGTGGTGGGTGGTAACAGTCAGAGCTCCTCTGACCTCGGCGCATCTGACAGCCCTTTGCCTTTGCTCTTTAGGGAGGGAAAGGTTGAAGGTCACTTCTGCCTTTCTTGTTTCCCTCCCTGATGCTCTTTGAGAAGGAAAGGCCTGAGATTCATAGCGGTGACATCAAGTACAGGGTCTGCTGTGCTACTTTAAATTAACAAGGCACCCAAGATG